>CP137669.1:24030150-24322830 GCA_037976565.1 Mesocentrotus franciscanus | reverse complement strand
TTTTCCGCGTACCTGCGTCCGTTGCCATGGATACCGATCTTGACAGGGATGCGTTCTGTACCGCCCATTCTTGATGTTAGCATGAAAATGGCCCGATACTTGAGGAAGGTTTGATTAAAGATGGGTCGAAGTCCGCGCTGACTTTAATGTTTTGTATACATGCATATAAAGCTAGCGTGACTCTACGATGAGTATTGATGATAAAGAGGATAACAACAATATCAAGAGATTTTCTGCAGGTTGGGTGAAAAGTGAGGATGGAGTAAGATGATTTGATGATAATTGGGTTTATATATGTATAGAAAGAGATTCAACTTTTGCATCTCGGCGGGTGAAGAATATAAAGCAATTCAGGGGAAATGAGTAACTTTTAAAGAACCTTAGATACGATTTATTTATTCAGTCAAAATAAATTGCATTTCCTTTTTTTTTAAGCAAGCCGATGTCCTTTTTATAAAAACACACCATCAAATCACAGAGTAATTAGATTTATCAATGATATAAGTGCAATTTAATAATATAATATACTATAAAAAAATTATGAAGGGCAATCCAACTTAATTTTTTTGTAAACATTTTAATTGCGCGAAAGCATACAAATCAGAGTAAAGAGTTGGTTAAATTGAGAAAGAAATCTGACAAGTCATAAGTTAATTATTAATGTTTGAAACCTATTCAAATACAGTGTATAACTATGGAGAACTCAAAAGTCAGACTGGTCGTTCGACTGGAGCGTAATTTGGGACAACTCTTCCAATTTACTTCCATTAGTTAACTATTTATTTTCTCTCCTAATAATTTTTCCCTCGAATCTGAGCTCAACGCCTATTATGGATGGCATGTTATACATTAAATTTTTGTCACCTGATCTTTGTTTAAATCATATTCAGCAATAGAAATGAGGTATAATTTTCAACCCATTTAATAAACCCTTTTGTAATCGTTTACTATCTACCTTAGATTTACTACTTTCTTTTACCGTTTTTCTATTCAAAGATATACTACTAATATTCAAAGTCGGAAGGGGGGGGACTCCGAATGAAAATCCATCTTAACATTAGACCTTAGGTAAATTGTAGAAATTATGAATAATTGAAGTATTTTCATTTTCAAATAACACAACCCAGAGAAAGTAATGTGTATTAGGACACGAGTATGTGACTCTTGCGCACTTTAGTGCTTAGTACTTGTGCATGGAAGTTTATCCGTCTTTAGGTCGTATTGATATTACGATTTGTCGCGTAATTTCGAGTAACAAATTCATGACTCCATATGCCCGTAACTCGAAAGTATATTTGAGGATAAAGCGTGGCCATATGTTTGGCGCGTATGATCATTTCATGATCGTCTGTAATACATTGACTTTTCATCCGTTCGATTTAAGTGTATCCCTGGAGACTGATAAGAAGGGTTGTTGCGTTTAAATAATTTATAGAAGCGCACGTGATTGGTCGAAGGAAAGATGAGAATGGGTTCTCGACGGCACACGAGCGTGAAAAGGAAGTGTAGTCATGAATACGTGACAGCTTTTGTGATGATGGTCTGGGTGGGGTCGGATATCAGTGTCCAGCGGTCCAGCAGGCGGCATACGATGTCCAGCGGTACATGTCCCGCCAAACTGACCCATCGTGACATTTTCACCCTTCCATCGTCTGGAGGCCATCAACCCCGTATGTTTTACATTTCAGCAACTGTATCAAATTCAGGGAGAATTCATGGAGGAAGTGTTTTGCATGTAGCTAATGGTCTCTCCCTCTCCCCCTTCTTTGAGGGGAGGGGGTTTCTTATTCCTGACAGACGGTGGTTTGTTTCCAAGCTTTTGGCCCAATATGAGTTTACTCCCAGCTGATGGGCGAGACAGAACTTTGGACGCAGGAGACCCAATATACATTGGTGTCGCGCTAGATGTAATATTGCGCCCATCCCCTAAAAAAGAGTCGTATGAGCTTTTATGATTTCCTCAAATTTCCGACGCAATATTGCATAAATCACTGTTTCAACTCCTTGTAAGCTTAAATCCAAATAGCGTTTTGCGAGTTTGCACGCCGACGAGAAATTGGCTTGCTCTACATACATGCCAGCGTATGGATTTGGAGCAAATGTTTACACACATCGACAGCCTCCATCTGGCTGGCAATTTGATTACGCGCCGACCCATCATCAGAGCGGAGATGCGCGCACGAAATATCACGAGCAGAGGAAACCCAAATCGGCTTTTTTCTTTGTATTTTTAGCCGTGACGACGCACGTTCCACTGACATGAGACATATTATGACAGGCTGGAGAGAAATTGATGATCATTTTGTTAAAGCGTAAAGCGATAGCTCTTCATTTCGTTGATTTCTCTCATGCTCCCCTATTCACCGGCAAAGTTACGTTCGATGTTGGGTATATCCGTTATTCAGGGCAGACTATTCTGTATTAATAAAAATTCGAATGTTTCAATAATTGCCGTGACTCCTAAATCGAAAATTGAAAAGAAATAAATATTCTTTAGACATTTTTTTAATTCTTTCTTTCTCCTTCTTCTTCTTCTTCCTATTTTGTTGTCTTCTTCTTTTTTCTCTTTTCATTTTTAATAATTTTTGTTAATAATTCTTTTTAGTTTTAGATTCACCCCGTGTTTATTGGACAGATATATTCTTCGAATACTCCATTGGTACAAGTTTCCCTATTGTCATACCTGTAACTTTTTTTCTATTTTTTACCTCAAATTAATCTTCAATCGTCATTTTCACAATCACTCATTGATCTGGCTACTGACATCATTGTCAAGGGGTGGTAGTGGGTGCTGGGTGGGTGGGAGGGGTGAGGCTTGGTTGAAACTAGAGGGGGTAGAGGCTCCCCTTGTGGGACAAGCATTCCACACTATGTGGTTTTGTTCAGAGCCCAATAATGTAAACCAGATGCATAAAAAGAAAGGGCAACATATTGTGTCCGTATAATTATGTTGCATGAGCACATTGGTTTGACGCCAGGATTCTTACAAACTAAAGTAAGCTTTAAAATCCTTAAATTGGCAGGGAAGGCTCAAAATCTGTGTTTTTCGATCAAAATTGGCATTTTTTCAACTTTTTTACAAAACATTTTTCAGAATGTTTCCACAGACAATGTATTTTTGTTAGAACAATGTAGCATTAAATCACAAATAAAATTGTTGCCAATTTGAAGAACAATATGACCAATTTAGCCGTAAAAAATGTCTGCCCTGATTATTACTAGAAGGTTAAGTGCAACGCCAGGTCACTTCTGAGAAACATGCTTCACATTACGGAATTAAAGTTTTAATCGCTAAAACTGTCATTATAGTATTGCATCTTTAGAGGTGAAAATGTTTGAACACGATATGGTACACTTCTAACACTTTTTAAAGCCATTTCATGTAGCGATGCACTGTGACAACCTAAATTAATTATTTGGAACCTAACTAATTTTTACAGTAGGTTCAAGATAATGGCTGGGGTCCATTAATGCTATTTAAGGGTGAAAATTGTTATGATTGCCCCTGTATGGGGTATAGTAGGCCTATTCTAGCACAAAAAGTACTGATATTAGCTATACATACATGTAGCTTTAAAAACTTAAACTTCAGTGTTTTGGTGTGCATGCAGTGTCGTTTGCATCATTACCAAGGCGTCAAATGTACCGTGCTTCAATGCTCATTCAAAATATCCAACATCAATGTAATTTAAGTACATTCCCCAAGTAAAACAAGTTTCAACATTTTATTTCGTCCCGTTTTTAGTGAGACTTTCGAGTAAGATAATTGTGTCTTAAGAAGTTGTTTCCTTATGTAGCGCACACCAAAACCGGGACCAAGCAAATCGGGCTGCGACGAGGAAACGAATATGTATTTTTCTTTTTACTCCATTGCACAAATGGATCCTCCTACCTCTAATCTTTATGGACGCCCATGAATAAAAACCTTTCATTATCAGTTTCTGTTTCCATCCAGAATTATTTCTGCCACTTTTTTCCGGATCTCTAACAATTTCTTGCACACTGGGGTTTTTCACCGTCTTCGGGATGCGATATCTCAGCACGTGTGAGCGCCACTTGAGATCTAAAAGCCGCGCCATATGCTCGTATTGAGCGCATCCATTGTTAGACAAGTTTAAACAGTGCGCTGCTCTTTGCTCGGCCAATACTGGCGACATATTGCCCACCCAAAACCTTTTCTCGCAATCATCAGCTATTCATAACCCCTAATAATCACTTTTTATCACTGTCACTCGGGAATGCTGCGAGTTTAAATACCATTCTCTTCTTCTCCTCCTCCCCTGTTGGTTGTTTCTATTCTCTTTTCTCTTCGTTTTAAACGGGAATTTGTGCAAATGAAGCATGGTTGTCCATTTTTTAGTTGCATACCCCCGTATTCGCTAGCCAGCGCGTGCGACACTGATAGACAAGACCACACACACACTCTTAATATATATATATATATATATATATATATTCTATTGTACGAAAAGAAGATAATGTACAGATTATGTTATTTTTTCCTTCATGGGACCGTTTCATCTAAGGGGCCCTTCTCGGAAGGCCTTTAAACCATCTGTGTTACTAGTAGTCAAAAGTCAGTCGCGATTCTAAAAGAAAATAAATAATAAAAGAATTGTTGTTTTTATTGATGAGCAAAATAGTTTGAATAGTAAACTATTTGTACCAGACATGCTCAAGATATTAATACATTCTATAATTCAACAAATTACTGTATGAACTTGCTCAACTTATTATTAAATTAATTGTTTCCGAAAAAGCTTTTTTTTAAATTTATTTCCGTATGGTGTTAGTGAGTAATAATGATAAGGTGAAAGATCACTTGAAACGCTGATCAATATTAAATTATTTAGTTCACACAAACTAATATAGACATTCTTTGAAAAGTCTTCAATGTTTCAGTATCAATCTTGGCACAGAAAGAAACCTTCGTACTTCGTTTGAAATGCTAGTCTTCAACATGATTCATTCTAACCCCTTTTATAAGTTTTGTAATGGTAGAAATGAAATTGACATCATTAATTTTTACCTCCAATGGTGCTCTAAATCGGGATACGTGTCTTATCAGGGTATCTAACGATGAAACGATCAGCAGAAAGTTTTTACACTTCCGTACCAATAATCCTCTACCAACGCACTTTAGCAAACTTTTCTTGTTTTCATCTGTCATGGAAATTAAATCTTGTCTATACAGGAAAAATGGAGGAATTATTGGCCATCTTGACAGTCTCTTAATCACTCTTTATGATTCCATGCTGAATCAAATATGATACAAGACCAAAGAATGACTTACAAGGGGAGTTTTCTTGCGGGGCACAAGATGGTGAATATTGGTGATGCGGCTAAGTCGCCGTATCGCCTTTCATGAGGAACCGTTTACCAGAGTTTTGCGACTCACAAAACCACTGGGAGAGTTTAGAGCTCCGATAGCCGCCGGCAGAAATGCGAGCTACCTGGTCGAGCCGGCAAAAATCTGTTCAGCCACCGCTACGAACTCCGATACTCTTGACGTGAGTTTTTTCCTTCTCCTCCTCGATCCCTTCTCCCCTCCCCCTCTCTTACTCTCTCTCTCTCTCTCTCTCTCTCCCTCTCTCCTTCTGAACCCCTCAAAATGCACAGGGATGACTTCTCCGTGTGAATAATACCTATATATACTTTGTATAACAACTACGTGCCTCGGAGGCTTTTGCAAGTATATTTTTATCCATCCTTTTACTGCCATTATCATTTCTCCGTTCTGTATATTATAATCGTTCCTTTTTTTAGTAAGACCCCAACCTCGCACCCCTTCCTCTCGCTCTTCTACACTCATCTCCACGCAAGACCGAAGACCAATCTGTTTCATGGTCCATCTCAATTACATATTTGGTTTCAAATCTGGAGGCTATGGAAGGGCGGAGTGTATTCGCAT
The DNA here is from genome assembly GCA_037976565.1 of Mesocentrotus franciscanus. NCBI lineage: Eukaryota > Metazoa > Echinodermata > Echinoidea > Camarodonta > Strongylocentrotidae > Mesocentrotus > Mesocentrotus franciscanus. Next base: position 24,316,919 of record CP137669.1, on the reverse strand, counting down.
GAATAAAGAGGCCCAATTTGTCGCCAGGATTTGGATTCATACTATTGATATTGAGGCGATTAACTAACTTCACAATGAATACAATGTCAAACTTCGCGTGGTTTTCTGTTACATGTTGTTTCCTTCGCCGCAGACGTTGAATGTCTGACGTATTTAACTTTGCTCATGTTATCTTTTTTTAAACACTTTTATTTAGATAACACGTCTGCATTCTGAACTGTTTAAGCCACTATACATCTATGCTTGATCAGTAAATTTTCCTGACGTAAAATTATTTATAATCAACTATAATAATGATTTATGGACTCTGCGATTTGGACAGTAAGCTGACCCGTGTATTGTTAATTAATACATTGATAACAAGAGCGTGATATTTTACCGAAAATATACTAATTTTCTTCCTACATAATAATATGATAATAATAATTATATAGGCCTATATTTTCTTCTAAATGCATTTTTCGGTACATGCATTTTCCAACTCATACCCTCGATGATCATTTTGCTAGAAATTTGCCAGTCATAGGAGGAAAGCTGCCAGCTTTCAGAGTTTTTGAGGTAAAAATGAAGCCTCCGTGAATATTAGACTCGACATTTCTAAATGGCTAATTTCTATGTAAACTTATCTGAAATGTTACAGACTATAACAAACTCGCCCCGCCCTTTCCCCCCCCTGTTGATGTTTTGAGATATTTCGAGGATGGTGACTATTTTTTCTTTCCCTTGTCTTTATTAGCCAATTTCTTTTTCAAAATTATCTATATAATCTCTGTTTCCATTTTTTTCTTTCTATTCCTGTTTCTTTCTCTTTCTCTCCTCCTCCTTCTTCTTCTTCTTCCTACCCTTCCCTTTACATATTATATACTTCCTTATTTTCTCATTCGATCATTGTTGGTCTTCCAGCAAAGAGTTCTGAATGTAACTCATGCCTGCAAAATGATTTCCGAAATTTATCTTTTGACTCTCCGAAAGAATTAGGGTTTTGAAAAGCTCCCTTTTCAAGTTTTAAATGATTGCATGTATAAGGTTAGAAATAATGGAACCAATATCCAAAGTAGATTGGTACTACCTTTGATGACGTATGACAGAAAAAAGTAAAAAGTCTCGAATAATACTAATGATATCAGAGAGAAACCGCACACCACTATAGATTTGAGCAACCCTTAATCTATTACACAATATGACATTAATTCAAGAATATGTCTTGTCAGCAATCAAGATTAATTCAGAATGTACTCTTCATCTCTTTATTCTAGATCCTGCTCTATTGTCAAATATAATTATTATAGACGATTTGGTTGCCTCATTAATCCCTCAAATTTAATTTTCTTGAAAGTGATGATAAATGATATATCACTGGTCATTAATAACTAATCTGAAGTGGAAAACGAAGCTTGATCAAATTAATTTCGTTGCTCCCCCGTGATACGGCTGACGCATTCCTAATTCACTCTTCATCCCGCCTTCTTTTCTCTGAAGGACATTAAACGGGGCAGCAGCGAACTCTATCATTCTGTACTCGGGTCCTTCCTGAGATGTGCCCAAGTAGGTATCAATTTTCGAATCATTAAGGCAAAATGGCATTGTTCACTCACTGTAATGTTTTGCCAAGCGGTGGTTTCTATCTGTACTTTCTTATTGATCGTCCAAGCTAAAACGATTTAGACTCTTCGCAGGCTTGGCGCGACCAAAACACCGAATAAAGAAAAAGAGAAGATCCCGCGCGCTTTTTTGCTTTTCCGTTACGTTCTCTTCTTCCATCGCTATTATCACTCTGCATTCAAATTACCGTCGTCACTCTTCGATTTTTCCCTCTCTCCATCGTCTCTTCCGTGACTTCTGGTCGAATCCGACTTTTAATATGCTCTCGCCGTGTTAATGTCTATTCGATACAAGGCTAATATTACGCATTAGGAATGACGCTGCCTGCGGGCGAGAGCGGGCTTTTTGGCGTAGAGCTTCTCTTCTTCCTAACACGATGGAGCTAATTTCGCCATGTCCCCAGGCTTCCTTTACCTGTCCGTATCACAGACAACTCGTCTCTTCCCCGTCCCCTCCCTCTCTTCCCCATGTACTCTCTCTCTCTCTCTCCCTCTCCCTCCCCCTCTTCCCCTCTCTTTATCCCATCTATCTCTTCTCTTTTCTCTGCTTTTCTATCATCTTGGGTTTTTCCCCGTTCCTCCTCTACTTTCATTCTCTCCCCATTTCTATCATTTTCCCAATTCCTTCTCATGAGAAAAATTATATTTTCCGAAATAAATAAATAACTTTGTTCCAAATGTCATCCTTCTACAGTGTCTTGTACTGCTATTTAACTTTGTATATATCTTTTAATTATCTACATGTCATAGCCTTAATGTTTAACTTCACATCATCGATAATCATCTTTCAATCCTTCTTTCCATCAGTCCTCATATCTCGTTTCTTCTCTCGCTCTCTCCCAATATTTCCGTCACTCATAAGTTTCTTACCCTCTTCTCTCACCTTTATACCCACCCACTCCTTCCTATCTCTCTCTCTCTCTCTCTCTCTCTCTCTCTCTCTATCTCTCTCTTGTTCCATCTTACTTTCTGTCTTTTTCTTTCTTTATATCCATCTTCCTTCTTTCCCTCGCCTTCTCATTACTTCTTCCCTCTCGCTCTCTCTCGATCTATCTATATCCCTTTCTTCTCTGTATCGTTCTTTCCATATTTCTGTCCTCCCCTCTCTCGTTCTCTCTCTCTCTCTCTCTCTCTCTCCTGACCATCTATCTCTCGTATATGTAAACTTCATTTTGTGGAGCGATGCGGCGCTGGCTTCAATAAACCTGCCATCGATTACTAACATCAAATGATACGGCCGGGAAATGGGTTGTCAACTTTTCCAGCTATTTGCTCGGAGCACAAAATAAAAGGGCCGTGATAAATGACTTTTCCTTCCTTCTTTCTCTTTCCTTCTATCTTTTTTCCGTCTTCTTTTTCTCTGTTGAAGCGGAACTGTAATGGGATGTCAGAGAAAGGGCCAATTAAGGAAGCAGCATTGCTACATCGATCGCCCTCCCACCCGGGCTGAAGATACGGCAAAGATGCCTCTTCAACTTTAAATCTTATTGCTTTGAATTCATTTCTCCTCCCATCTCTATTCTACCCATTTCTGTCTCCCTCCTTTCTTAAGATATATTTCACTCTCAGTTTTTATCTTCACCATCCCTTTCTCCCCATTCTCTTAACATGCTTAATATCTTACAAATCATAGAAATAAACATCATCTAATTCCATTTTTTTACAATTGGACGTGCATACCATTTCTTTAAAAAGAAAAAAGTGAAATATATATGTTTTCACCATGTTAATTGTTTTGATAACGTCATGTTTTTATTATGCATTTTCCAGCTACCTTTAACCAAAATTAACTACCCTATGGGGCATAAAACTATTGTAGCTTTTACCATAAGCCCCTCCATATTTGATTCCCCCTTTTTTGGTTCAGTTTTTTTCAATTTACCGCATGCAAACAAATTAAATATTTAAGTACTCACTTTCTGTTTAAGTCTCTGTTAATAAAATTCATATATGTTTGTACCATTTATTTTATGAAATCAGTGCAGAATGTGAAAATGTGAAATATGAAACAATAAACTGAAACTAAAACTCATACTGTACGAAGGGCCCCTTTCCTTGGCCAAATTTTCTGAGGCACACTTGCCCCCTCCCTGCCCAGCACGTACTATATACACGCCACGCCATTTTACCTGGTTACAAAAAACAAAGTATACCGTGACCGATTAACGACTATATTTTGCAAATTAATATCAGACCGAAAGTTAATATATCTGTGTTTTGTATAAGAAAGGATGGTGAACTTTGTTTACATGAATTTTGTGTAAAATCAATATTGTTTTTCACAAAGGAACTGAAAGTAAACATTGTTCAAAGATAAGCATGCCATAATGAAGTTGATGAAGGGTTATCATCTAAAATCCGTTAATTCTCCTCTACTTATAAAAATGATTATTTAAAAGATGAATTACAGTGTAAATTATATAAATATTTCGACTGGATTGCTATTCGGTTTTTCGGCTTTTCAGCTTTTTGTGTTATTTTGTTAACCTGGTAGAACATTCCTATTATAACTATGTTGCCTTTGAAATTTATAAAGAGTACGCGCCTTGAAACTTTGTATTCACTATATCATTCATCATTCTAGTTAAGTAGACTTTCATTTTTTAATTCCGCGCGCAATATTATTGTGTCATTGCTATACTTTAAAAACGTATGTTTTGCCTTACCCGAGTAGAAGGGGCATTTAAATACAAGTTATGAATGTTCTTTACTGGTTCGATCAATGAGCCGTGATAAAAAAAAGCTACTGATTAAAAAGAAGCCAATGTTGATAGATATTCTGGGAATGTAATACGCGCATTGATTTAGGCAAGAAAAATAAATAAAAATTAGGAAGATATCATTCATAAATATCATTTTATCAGCAGACCATAATACTGTCTCATCATCTACCTAAGATGTATAATTATGTTAGATACCACATACAAGACTCCTTGATTTCTTTTCAAACAAAAACACCCAAGTATATGCGATTTCTCATCTTTAAATCTATCCCTCTCTCCCTCTCTCTCCTCCATACATTTTGACTGAAGCAGTAGTACTCCAGTCTGAAGCGCCGGCTGATACGGCCTCGTAGCTTGCAGAGTAAGAGGGATGGTGAGCGCGCCAAACACGCAATGTACACAGAAAAATGTGACGGGATGAATACAAAACCGACTCGCATCGTCCTGTCCAACTTCACGCTCAATCAGGTTTTCGAAATTTACCTCAACAGTTATCCGACTAAAGAGCATTTATGTCAAAATATGATTACGGCGGTACAGCTGAACAGAATGGAATAGCTCTGAGAGGAAAGAGAGAGAGAGAGAGAGAGAGAAGGAGAAGGGAAAGAGAATCAAACAGATTGGATAAAAACTGCACAGAAAAGAGGGGAAATTTAGACGAAATTTCGAATTTGAAAGTGTGTCATTCAATGGACGGCTCATTTAGGAGTGAAATATCTTTGCTTGCCCTGTTAAAAGTCTAAGGGCACAGACGAATTGTCATGGTAACATACGGGAGATATTTTTCGGGAAGAGTATTTACCCCCACTCTGAAGAACTACTTCGAGTTTATTGAGACCAATAATTATCGAAAGGTGTGAAAAGGGGCGACCGTTTCTCATTTATTGTGCCCTACATTTGGGACGCCACCCATCGTGTTTCACTTATTTTGTTTGAGTTCTGGTTATAAACGAATAATTTACATTATTTATCACAAATAATTTAAGCACATTAGGCTAAGAACGTCTTTAAAATCTACACTCGTCTATCAGCTCCCCTTCTATATTATTGACCAAGAGGCTATACGCTTTGATGAAACATAACTCATTCATAGCTTTTCACCATGTTTATCATAAACCCTGAGTACCGAGGCTACTTTATTCTCCTTACTCTTTTTCAACCATGGACGAGTCGGGCGATTCATTCGATATTTTCATAACTCTTTTTCTCCATCCTCCCTTCCCACCTTCGAGAGGTTTTTTGAGAGATGCAATTAAGATCTCGACAGCGTCAACTCGCGTGTATTGTTTTAAGAGATGCCTGTCGAGCTATAGTAAATTAAGTGTCATGTGCGAGGAGAATGTCTATAAGGAGGAATTAGAAGTACAAAACAACACATCTGTGAGTAATTGAGTTGACATGATGATTAAAATTATATATATATTGCGGCGTTAACCTAATTTCAACATCGAATACGAAACGAAGGTTACATTTACTTTCAAATTGGATGTAGGGATTACTGTCAGAATGGCAATGGAGAAAATACAGGAAAATGATACATGCTTAAAGCTTTGTCAGTTTTCATACGATTGGCACAAATAAATAGTTTCACTAGACATTTATTGGCGAAATTTTATGATTATATAACTTAAAGAGTTTCCGATTCTCACATAATGTAGCTTGCAGATCAAACCCAACGGGGAAAAAGTAGCAATGTAAGCGTAAAATTGCAAAGCGAAGTGTCGGGAATCAAACAAAAAAGGGTTGTCATGATAAATGAAAAAGAGATTTCTCCTATTTCTGTAAATCAAAACCATGCCGATGACAGACTCAATCTTAATTGTAATGAATAGGAATTCAATCTCATGCAGGATTGAACGAACTGTTTTTAACTGGTAAGGTTTCAGGAAACTTCGTTCGATACAATTGGCGCCACCATTTTATTCACAAGCACTTAAACATAAAAGTACAAAAGTGCATTCATGTCATTATTTCTTCAAGTAGTATGATAGAATTATAGTTATCTCGTTGAAGAAGAAAAAATCACCGTGACGTCAATAAAAGTTTCATATTTTGTTTTGGACCTAGAAATCTACAAAATGAAAGTTTCCTGTAAAAAAAAAACGGTTGATATATTATGGTAAATTTGTCCATGTATTTACTACCACAGAATAAAATCACAGATTCTGAGTAGTGTCGTAAGACTGTTTTTATAGCCATCTACTATAGGGAGAGTTCATTTTAACAAAATTAGACTCGATAATATTATAAAGATTATTTAGATAAACTCAAATTGTACTTTGACATCAGTACTAAAAAGAAATTATTTTTACTTTTCACCTGTTTAACAATTCTGTATATAGGAGATTGAAACAAACTTGATATTTTTGAGAAAAACGCAATAATGGTTTAAAAGTGTAACTAAATTGACGAATCCATTCATAATTTTTTTTCTTCTATATCAGTTTCATGGACGACAGTTAATCTGCAATTTTCAGCTTAATCATTAATCAATTAGGCTATATCTACATCTAACCAAGATAGTTAGACCGTGATATGGTTTACTCATCCTATCCTATCCTTATCACTTTTCTTGTTTCAAGAATGTTCTTTTAACCTTCCTCAAATACATTTTCAAAATAGAATACAAAGAACTCATTTTAATCGATTTTATTAAAACAATACGTGTGAGATTGGCAGTCAAATAAACAAGTATGGCTTCAAAAATATGTCAGCATTTTTAAACGTATTACCAAAGAAATATAAAAGGAGGACTCATAAGAGCCTACTTAAATTAATAATAAATCAAATGTGATCATTAAAGTTCCGCTCAGTTTTAATTGAAATATTATCGATTGATGGATGTTCATTATCTTTTTTCCGTATACATCATCACAAATATATGAAGTATGGCCACATAAATCATACACAGAAAAAAGGTTTGTCATAAACACAGCTTAAATTGACGTCCTTATCAAACGTTTATAAAAAATGTTCATACAATATATAATGCACAATGAAAGTGGATGGCCAATAACAACAAGAGAGAGAGAGAGAGAGAGAGAGATAATGTAAGAAAGTGAAGAGTTACATTAAAATAGTATCAAGTGGAAAATTAAAAAAGTCGGTGGATACCAAACACCTTTATGAAATTCCTGGCAACTGAGATTTTCATATTGCAAGGCACAAGGATATATGTCATGCTTTAAAATAATAGCTGTAGGTACATGTATATTTCCATGCTATAAAATAATAGTTGTCAATGTATAACTACAAGTGTTACAGATAAAGGCATTAATAATACAAATTGTTTCGTAATAATTAAAAAACAAATTTAAGGGCTGGTCAGACCCGACCGACAACGAATACAGGAATTCCCACCAAAGGCCCACTTTGATCCAACATTGTAGGGTGTACCTTCAATGGCAGAACCCCGCTATTGCTATTGATATCTGTCAAGGGAAGGTTTAAAAGTGGGTAAAATACACACACACAATTATTTATCATGTTTTATCTAATTCTGATGTATATAATTATGACAACAAGTGGATCAAATTTCAGAAAGTTACTTTAGTGCACTGTAAATTTCTAATTTCTATTGATAGGTAATTGCAAGATCATGGTTGAAGAATTTCCGATCCTATCACTATAGGGAGGGGCCATTTATAATTAAGCATCATGCACAGATTTGAACGCGTCTGGTGTGCGCTCACACACGGTTGCTTTAATTGGATACAATGCAAATCCGCGCCCAAATCCCAATTAAGGCGTCAATTAGCGCTGACTGCACCTGAGTTAAAAGTGACAGCCCCATAGACATACGCCCCAGAGCACCGACACAAAAACTAGACAATAAGGCTTCCCCCACCATAATGCAAGCCTACATGCCTTTTCACTTGTCGGCGGTAAATGAGCCGCAAAACCGTGAAAACAAACGGAGAAATAGCGCTTCAGCGGCGCTCAAGCGGGATAATGATGTAAAGTCATGCTGCGCCGCGCGCGATTTAAAGTGGTGGTTGTGCTGACTTTATCACCAAAATAACGCTTTTATGAAATGTTTTCAGGAATGATTTTTTAGGCTTTGTTCTGGCCTTAGGGCCTTAACCAGACGAATTTTGACCACTGGAACTGGTCTTCTAAAATTATGGGTTTAATGAAGCGACGGGTTAGACGTGCTTAAGGGAACAAAAGTGGTGTGGGATAAGGCTTAGGCCATAGGGGCCAATACTAGGAACAGGCATCCCAACAACATTAGTTTAAAAATCTCTGGTTGGGCTTTATATGCCTATCATTGGGCGCCTAACATAAATCACGTATGTGCTGAAAGATAGAATAATAGCGACAGCTGGTAGGGGGAGGTAGCGTGTTGATACAACAGTGTCTTGCTGGGTTCGCCCGCCAGCCCGCTCGCGGTTGGGCTTGATGCAAGTCTCGCAGGCGACAAGCAAGGGTGGAACGATTTTGGTAACTGTCAAGCCCTACACCAACCAAATGCTTCTTGGTTTGCGAGGAGCCGTCCGGCAAATATTGCAAGCTTTCACGGTGGTTTAGAATGATAGATGGAGGGAGAAAGACGAGATGCGCAATAATTCTTCGATTGCACATTAGCGATCTTCCAATGTTAAGAGATATCAGACAGCTAAATTTGATACATCACATCAGATTTCGCACGTTATTTATTGCTCTTAGTCAGAGTTGTGGATTTTTATTCACTCCCGAAAACCGATACAATGTTTGAAGTAAAACCATCGAATACCCTCTTTATTCATTTTTAGAGAGATGTAAAAATGAAAAATATGCCCGTGAAACTAAGACGTTACTGTAACACGAGCTCCAGAATGAAGATAAGTATAAGAACGTGTTTAACATGTTTAAAAGGTCAATTAAGAATTGCCTTAAAGGTTTCAAATTTAGACATTCATCAAGAGAAGAATTTCTTCAAAAACTTCGTAACTTTTGTTGTTATTCTTCTTGTTCCAAAAGGAGATAATTATCTAAATATAGCACTTTTGATGAATTTTTTCCTCAAAACAGTTTTCTTTCTTTTAGTCGTTTAAAAGTTGTTTGAGAAATTTACAGTATTCCCACTAGAGCACGATTATAGGGAAGATAATGTAAAGAAGAAGAAGAAGAAAAAAAATAAGAAGAAGTAGAAGAAGAAGAAGAAGAAGAAGAAGAAGAAGAAGAAGAAGTAGTAGAAGAAAAAGAAGTAGAAGAAGAAGTAAAGAAAGAAGTTTTTAAAAAAAAGAGAGTGGATAAAAGAAATTAAGCATCTTGAATACCGCACTTTATATTTCGACGAATACGCTTACCGTTCTATTCAGATAGAAAAGAAAAAAAGAAAAACAATATGAGTTTCTCGTAACAATGTTAAAGTCTTGAGACATCTCCTAGCGACTCGCCGTTCACCTCTCTGTCATACTAAATAATACCACGGATTTTTGATAACTTGTACAATAAAGTTATTTTTATGACGTATAACCAACATGTTTTTTTTATCTGCACAGCTTTCAACAAAATAATCTACTTTTAAATAAATCCTTAACAAATCCGCAAAGGCGAACAATAACATAATAGAAATTGCCATGTCTGTCACGGGCAAGATGTAGATATTGTCCACGATGATAATGATTTCTATAATTCTTTTGATTCGTTTAATGGAGACAGAAGATCAGCTTCAGTCATAAAGAAACAGTTTGTAAGACTAAAACATTATGGGGAGGGGCGATGTGGATATTCTGTGGGTCTACAGTTTGTAATGGGCACGAAAACACAAGAGGTACCATTTTGTGTACTACTGTAGGGTATGGCAGATTGGGATTTAAAAAAGGGGCATAAGCCTCTATGTCCTCATGCCTGATGCATTTCTACCTTACTTTATATTCTCAAGGTGAAAATGGAAGTTGTTGAATTTTCCTACACCTTGAAATACTATTGAGTAGCATTCAAGTTTTAATGTGGATATCGAAGGCACCACTTTTCTCAGGGAAGACTGTACTGCATTAGGTTTTCTTCTTCTTCTACTCTTTCTTCATTAGTGGTTGAGTTACTGCAGTAGGGGATCCCCCATCAATGACCAAGGGAATCTGGGAAAGCTAGGGAAATTCCCGAAATCACGTGGGGGTCATAGTTGTGTAGAAAAACTGATAAGAGGAATAGCATTCTCGAATAACAATGAATCTTTTTTCTTCATTTCAATTCAATCACTTACTCTACTGGTAGATATTCGAATACAGTAATAAGCATAGTAAAGTTTACACATTCCATTTGATGTATTTTTTAATTTGTTTATTAGTATTACCGGTATTATTGCTCTAATACTGCATAATTTCTTATAAAAAGTACATCTCTGACGTATTGCCTTGACGATACAGGTCTGTTGAAATGAAAACCATCTCATCAGTTGTAAAAACGGAAGGTGTCGTAGCAAGCATCGTGGTGTAAGCCAATCCAACTGATAACATTCGCTCCTCTCACTTTCTTCTTTCCCTTTCCTATATTCGTGAGCGATGTTTTGGCGCGATTAGGTGAGATGTGCTCGTGTGGCCAATTTGAGGTGTTAGATAGCCGGGATAAGGGTCTGTGAGGCTTTTTAGACGATAATGATCAGTACTTAGCCGTTCTTAGGTGATGAGGGGAACATCTTCAGCTTCGTACTTCAGACATTAACCTGTGGGATTATGTGATTCACTGAAAAAAGGGCCTCTATTTCATACATTGCTAATCGAGACATATTATAGTTGGCATCTACTACTACTGTTCGCATTTGTTTCTATTACAATTTTCTTTTTTCAGTGTTTGTCCTCATTCTTAATGTATTATTCTACAGTTACCCTTTTCCCGATTCATCTTTCATACGTCGTGCCATATTATTTCCACTAACATGATTATTTGTAATCATATTCTTATTTCATTTTACTCTCTCCGTCTCAGATGTTACTTTCTTTGCCATTTTTGTTTCCTTCGTGTGATTCTGTATGTTTGTCCCTTCACTCATTCTATCTACTGCATGAAAATATCTATGTATCTCTCGTGTTTTTGTTCTCGTTTTATTTCTTCTCCCTTTTATTCTTTATCATCAGTAATCATGATTGTTTTGTCATTAACATAATTAGCTCAGAAAAGTAACAGTAAAAGCATGGAAAGCACATGAAGACGGAGGAGGAGAAAGAGAAGAAATTAATAGCGATTTCTAGAGACAACCGACACAAATGTTTTGTCCAACTTCATCGGAAGTCGTTTTCAACTTAATATTACTAACCCCTCCCTGATGACCGAATCGATTCATCACTTTTGTAAAAATGACTATACCTAAAACCACCTGTGCAGCATCAAAACTTGAGTATTTCTTCCAATTTTCACGTCAAATAAAAATAATTGAACCCGAAGGGAGACACCATATGACACTTAATTTTCATCAAAGTAGGCTACGTACAAGCTAAAATGATATGATCATAATTTTATTTTAAGTGTATAATCGAGCTTTTTTAATGAATGTTTATTATTGTATAAAAGTGATTACAGTTTCTTACGAGTCTGGTTAGATTTTATGGTTTTAAAGTTCAATGGTGGAATAAGTTGTGTTGATTTGTTTTGAATTCAGGCTTACTCACTCCATTCTAATTTGTGCACTTTATTCACATTTGTTTTAGAAACCTAAAGCATTATACATCTACCTTTCCTCCTAACCACAACGCATTGCGCCCCTTTCTATCGCCTCAGCGATGGTTTTAGGGGTAACTTTATACGATTTTAGGTGACTAATCCTACTTAAAATCAAATACTGTCACGCATAAGAGTAGATAATCGTTAGAAACATTCTACAAATTCAAATTTTGTTTGATCTAGAAGTATTTGAGTAATCCAAGCCATGACTTAATCCTTTAGGGTAGAACTGAACACTAGAGGTCAACAATATGATACACACAGAATGTAAGTGGGCGCATTTTCTGAGATAATAAAGTCAATAAAATTTGCAGTAAAAAAAAGAAAAGATGAAGTTCATGAGTCACACGATAGAAAATGAGAGCAGAAAATTCAGGTGTAACGGTGTGCGGAGGCCTATTTTATATACGACACCAAATCAAAATGAACTTTGTTTAACGGGCTGGGACCGTCCTATAGTCAACAGCAACTTTCATTAGCCCGTTTCTGGCATCCGCAACGCACCGGGGATGGCATCTCCAAGATAAATATAATTTTCGACGTAAAAACCTCAGGAAATGACCGATAAATTTGTGTTACATCCCGCCGTCCCCTTTCTGTTCTTGTACTGGTAGAATTTCAGTCGATTCTCTAGCTTGTGCTCCACTATCACCATCATCGTCATCATCTTCTTTTTCTCCTTCTTCTCTCTCTTGGTGTTCTATTATGCAGAAGGTGGGCAAATAGGGATTGCCCGCGGCGAGAAATAAATTGACTTCCGTTTCCCGCCAACGGGGGCATGATTGATGCATATAGTCGGAGTTGGTAGGCGAAACGAAGAGTCATAACGCTACTTCATTACACCGCTTAGATACACATCCTATACCGCCTCGCAATTAGCTCGGTATGAGAGCCTTTACCCCCTCTCTTTCGTTTTGCACCCCTCTAGTGCTCAGAATGAACCAGAACAAGGGGGCGGGAAAAGGGTCAAACTCTTTTGATATTTACAAAAGTTTTGATCTACATGAATAATGTATTAAAATTGAAAATAAAGCAAGTTGATAGAAGGCTGATAGTATAAGGGGAATAAATGCTAGAATGTTTTCAATCATATCACAGTGAATTACAAAACTGAGGAGCAGATTTTAAGAATGCGGGTAAAGAATTATTAGTAAAAAAGATGTTCTTTCTTTAATATTAATGGTTATATTTTGTTGTATAAATGTTGATGAGAAATAAATATTAAAGAATAATTAAGAAAGGGTGATTAACATCGTTGCTCAGATTCATACTTCCACATTCGGTAAACGCTAAATTTAAAAGTAGGTCCACTGCGGATACATACAATTAATAGAGACAAGAGGCATGGTATGTTGCACTTTATGCAAAGAAGCTGGTCAGTTTCTGTGATAAATTATTCAAAAGCGCTTAATAGATTCATTCATGGTAGAAAATGAGCTCCTGGATAACACCGAAGAGAAGATGTTGATATTTCACCTTTAAAAGGGCCTTTACTTTCAAACAGTCTGCAAGTACATTCTTTCACCCTTTTTTCGTTTATTTTCACAGAAAACATCGGATTAAATGGCCCATTCACAATTCAGTGCAAGAGCACTAACATTCCACTATCACGAGTTCTCCATCTATATCTTCACGTGACTTACGTCATGTATATACACGATGTGCATTAATGTCGTTCGCATTTTGACGCGCTAAAAAACTCTTAAATAGAATTGCAAGATTCATAAGGTTCAAAGAGTTTTGCCAATACTGTTAATAGCGATGGTAATTTGGGTTATTTACATAGTATGCATAAATAGACAAATATGAATATATATATATATATATATATATTTATATTCATACAAAAACACAAACAGAACAAAACAAACAAATTATAATAGACGATCCATGCATCACAAATATTATACATGTATGCAAAGTAAAGTGCAAAGACTTCAAGCAGACTCATAGCATTCGCGTGCTCATCGTATATAGCGAATTGTCATGCCGAAAATCAGTGCCTTTTCTCTCTTTTCATGTACGACTGCTTTTGTCAAAATGAAGGATTCTGAGTACTTTCTATCGACTGTTTGTAAACAAACGGATTACTATCTTTGTTCGACCAGTGTGGCCTAACATATTAATCTCTTGACGGGCATCATTAAGTCCGGTCTGTAAAGGTTTTGAAAAATAGTTTACAAGAAGACCGTCCTAATCCTTTAAGTAGGTCTAAATGGTGTCATTGTACAGAGTATGGTACTGTAGCGCTCCCATCCAATGTTGAGTGATATTCTTTTCAAGGAATTTTCAATGAAGAAATTGCTGCCAATAATTTGTCCAAAGATTGATATTATTTGTTTACCGTGAGCTATTTAGGACTACAAAATAACTATTGGCTATTTATCGAATTATTGGTTATGGTAATATTCATTTTCAAAACGAAAAGAAATTAGTGAAAATGTGTTGATGATAAAAAGGAAGATATTGCCCACATAAATGGCATCAACATGATGTGGTACTAAATTTGGGGCGTGACTAATCTTTTTTTCTTCTTTATGCACGGGAATGTACAGCAAATTATTAAAATCAGAATCATAATTACTTTGTTTTCTTGACTTGCATAGCAACGTATAGTGTAGAACTATTGATTACAGGGATTTTTATAACTTAAAGAGAGATAAATCATGGTGTAAGTTTCTTACTTCTGAAAAAAGAAAAATCAGTGAGTCCTGTAAAATGAAAACAAAAAAACAGAGCGTGTTAGTATATTGAGCATGTTTATATGAGGCGCCGATAGGGGTGACGTTTTGCAAAATAAATGGCACCTTTGAACGTTACGCTTCTTCATAAGCCTATATACGCAGTCCAATCTATCTCTCTCTCTCTCTCTCTCTCTCTATCTATCTTTTCCACTCTCTTCTTTGCTCTCTCTTGTTCCTTCATTTTTTCTCTATTTTTCACTCTAGAGTTCTTTCTCTCTTTTCTTTCTCTCTCTCTCTCTCTCTCTTCTTTTTTTTCTTCTTTTCTTCTCTTTCCATCTCCATCTCACTCTCTTCTTTTTTTGTATCTCTCTTTCGCTTATTTCTATCTTCTCCTTTTTTAAAACCTAACTATTTAATTCTCTTCCTCTCTTCTTCAATTTCCCTTGTAGTTAGAAAATAATCTTAAACAAAAAGACAAACTGATTTCGACCCCTCGGATCGCTGGATTTCATGAATACGATGTTAATTGCAAATTTGGTATAATTACGATTCACAATCGAATAAAGCTTTTTGAATAGGGAATCTCGGTTGTTAAGAAAGATAAATGGGGCATCCACAATCATGCTTGTTATTGTTATTTTTGTTGTTGATTTCTGTATTGAGAAGGTTAGATCGCAATAGAATTCATGCGAGATGTACGCAACAAGCTTGTTTCTACCTTGAACAAATTCTTAATTCTACCTTGAATCAGGTTGACGGTTTGTAATTTAACCTGTGAAACTCATTTTCATCTTCTACTAACGTACTTTAAATCAGTTCAAAATGATTATTACACTAAATTTACCATTTTCTCGATTTCATTTATTGTAAAAGAGAAAAAAATATTCAGTTTTTATATAATGTGCGAAGATTTTTTTTTTACACCATGTCAAATCAAATTGAAAGAAATACTTATCAAACATGGAAACTAATATTTTCGGCGCATTGTGACAACCTTTCTCTAACTTGTTTCCAATGATATTCAATCTTTTCTTTGGTAATACAAATTAAGAATAATGGAATGGATAATTATAGCCCATTTAGTCTCATAAGTATAAAAGAGACATCTCTTTACTATTACAGTCTTACTATTACCCCTTAGAGTCGTAGGTTTGGTTCCCAATCTTAAGTGTCGATCGACGCATGCATGTAGGCTATACTAGACGGACATCATTTTACATAATGTAGAACCTATATATTATTATTATAAACAAAATAAATGGAGGTTGTGATTATTATGCACCATATTTTTGTATAATTTGTATGGTTAAAAATAATGAATAGCATGCAGTGACTCAGATTGAAGTTATCAGGCCTACTCAGTCAACAGCCAGTTTGAAAGAATATTTAGAAAGTTCGGGGGCACAAAATGAAAATGAAGGAAAAAATTATCCCCTGCTCTCCTCAAAGCAATTTTCAATTTTACTTATTTTTCTATAAATTTGTGTACAAAGTATCTTTCCTCTTTGTCTGTGTGTAATAGTTTCTTGTGAAACTTGAGCAAGCTAGAGACGAAAATTTCTTTAATTATTCACTCATTTCCCCTCGGAGAGGCATGTAACGAATATCATTCATTGCATTCAATTTTTTTTTAAACTTCTACTACTGCGGCATCTTGTCTCCTAAAAATCGAACAGGAGCCAGAACGCTAAAAGTATGCGCGCCACAAACACACCATTTCAAGCTATCGACCTCTTCTAAATGCATGATACCATACTTTGCATAATATACTGCACTAAAAAGCTCAAACAAATAGTGCGAGTTTCCTTTCTTCTTTCCTTCTTTGCGGACACCCCCTTTTAGCTCGCGATGGACGTTGATTTCCATAGATGAGTATGAAGTCAGAAGTAAGGGAATGAGAGAGGAGGCGAAGGAAGGAAAATGAAATCTTTGTGTCTACGTCCTTTTCAGATCGATTAGTTCTGGTTGTATGCACTAATGCAGCGGCACTCGTAGCAGGCTGTACCCGCCCACCCGTACGGGACCAGTCGGCGGGCTTAATGAGCCACGCGCTGCTCAGCTAAAGCAGGCGTGAAAACGCCGTGAAATCGCCATGCCCATGGATGTCATTAAAGCAGCAAAAACACAGGTATTCTGGACGACGCTTAAATTTCTCCACTGAATTCCTCCCCTCTCCTCTTTCTCCTGTCGTGCGCCTAAATTTTGCAGATTTGTTTATGAAAGCCATTTTACCTCGTCAACGTCGTTCGCAATATGGGCGATGATCGCTCGATTGATAAAAACCAATCTGCTTCCGTAATGGAATTTAGGTGGTAGTCATTTTTTTAAATGTACGGAGCTATAGGGCCCTCTGCAAGATTGACATGTGATAGATGATTGTTGATCCTCATATTACATAATGGTCACAATAACGAAGTTTGTTTTTCGGATCAAAGGAAGCAGTTAGGCGTCAAGTGAAATAGACTTTAGTAAGAGTAATTTGTCTTGTGAAGATGTTGAACCATTACACCGTGCATTAATTTCTAGTTTAACTTTTGGGTCACTATAATAAAGCCTAGCAGGTGATATCTTCCCAAATCAACAAAATATTTCAAATGATCGTCTCCCTTAAGACGTTTGTTGTTTTTGTCTTTCTAGTGATTCCCCAACTGTCAATAAGATTTATTCTTGATGATTACCCATTACCGTTCGCGGTTGTCGTACGAAATGAAGAAGAAGAAAAAAAAACAGTCAAACTCTTATAATTTTTTCCATTCACTTTCGTTCGGTATCTTGACACTTTCCCCCTGAGGTTATAGCAAGAGAGAGCAAAGTAGCCTGGAAAGAAAGAAAAATTAAAATGCCTTACTAACCTGAAACATTATTTTGTCTCTAACACAAGGGAAGAGAGAACGAGAGAGAGAGAGAGAGAGAGCGAGAGAGCGCGCGTGTGTGTGTGTGTGTGTGTATGAGACAGACGGACGGACAGACAGTTATTAACATGACGTATCTAGCATAAAAGATGAACCCGGCGTAACCTTGACCCGACTCCTTAAGGCCGGGAAAAGAATCGAGACAACTTACCAAAGGTTGAAGGCACTCGGGTCAATACATTGCGCACCCTCGCCACCCCCACACACACACAATCACGAAAAGGATTCGACACCTTTTGATAGAGACAATGACAAAGAGCCAGAAGGAATAGTTGGGAGAGAGAGAGAGAGAGAGAGAGAAGTAGAGAGAGAGAGGGGTATACGTGCGTGAATTTAAAGGTAATATCGCAGTTAACATTAATGTTGTATAGGCCGATATTGTTGTCTTGAAAAAAAATCGGGCCTACATTACTTTCCATCAACGCACAATGCATCAAACAACGCATCAAATCATTTCCATCTCTAAGACTATTATTATTGACATTATTATAGGAGACAACATTCCATTATTTTATGATCTGATTATAGCTCAATATCGTAACTTCTTCTTATTCCTGCTCTTTTTTTGGGTCAATTCAATTAATAATTGTTAAAGAACCATTAAGATATTGGTAAAATCACAATATTCACCCCTCCCAACAAAAAAGGGGATAATTTTTTCATATTTCGTACGGAATGATATTGTGTTTTGCTGCCTTCTGTTCGTTTTCTAATTATCTTCTTTTAAATACACACATCCGATAAAAGCTACATTTATCTCTGTTACGAAGAATACAGATGATCGAGGACTATCTTCACCACTAAAGAAAAAAAAGAAGAAGAAAGAAACGGGAAAATGGCAAGGTGAACAAAAACACGGGCGCCCAACTTGTATCAATCCCAGCTTGGACCTAGTTCATGATCAACTTACAGCAGATGCCTCTGGTTAATCGTTGACTAAGAGTACTGGGTGTCGGAAATAAATATCCTTCTTTCGTACAATAGGGAGTAGGGGAGAGAAGAAAGGTCGATTGAAAGGAGAGGGGAAAAAATAGTCGTATATTATCCCTGTAACGACACTCGAAATTAAAAGCCAGGGAAATCGCGGCTCGTGCGTGAGCGCGTGTAATGCGTGTGAATTTATTACGCGGTTGTATAATGAAAGACGGGGACCCCATCTTTCTCTCTATACCGTCTGTCGTGCGCCGATGCACGTATATTTGGTGTGATGGGGCTCACGAGAACTGATAAATGTCCAGGTATCATTCAGGACCGTTGAATGATGATGGCAGCGTTCGGACGGTATTGATTTAGCTGAAAATCTCCTTATTTCGTCTTTCTTGGTGCTGATAAAATCTAGGATGAAATGATTAATGAGGACGTTAATCAGCAAAGCAAACACGGTGGTCGATTTTGAAATGGCATAAAGTAACGACTTTATCCCGACTTTAATTTTCCCTTGCGCGAATGCTTTTCCTTTTCCTTTTTGTTTTTCGATCACGAATTCAACTCTTGATTGTATTTTTGTTTTTCTTCACGTTTATTGGCGTTCCTATTTCATGTGATATTCAACTCAAACCTCTATTTATGAAAACGCATTACAACAAAACACAAGTTGAGCACAACATTTTTATGAGAAAATGGGGGGGGGAGGGGGTTGAAGATGGTGGCTCATAAAAATTAACAATTTTCTTTACGATAAGACATTATATAATTATTTGCTAACAACAAACTCTTTATATAATATACTTCAACTCACTCATAATTATCACTATCATAATATGAGTGTCACATTAAAGATTCTTGTAAAACCTCATCTCAACTGATGTTCCCCCTTTGTTTATACAAAAGAGACCATGCATGTGAAATGATCTTTTTATAACCCTTTGTATAAAGAATAATTTTTTATATCTTCTTCTTCTTCTTCTTCTTCTTCTTCTTCTTCTCTCTCACTCCCTACCTTTATTTCGGTATCTCTCTATTTCTCTCTCTCTCGCACCTTCTCATTTTCACTCCCCATATCTATCACTCTACCCCTTATCGACTCGAAAAGGGCACTTACAACAGGTGTTTTTGTTGCACTTTAGATTAAAAGTACATGCCCTGCATGTGCTTTAATTCTGCCAGGACAAAACTACTGTAGGCTGTCCTGGATTCTGTACTAGTAAAGAAATCCTACCCTTGATGCTTCCTTTTTTATACTTTTTCCTTTTTCTAAGAGACGGAAAAAAAGCCCGAAGTATCACTCTTATATCACATTTGCAGACAAAGCGAACCGTGAAAGGTTTGTCACTTAGATCCGATAAGACCAAATGTGGCGTACAACAACCAAAGACTTGGGCTATTAAAAAAAATAAGAGAAAAAGAGAACTACGACGATATCGGCATTTATGTCACTTTGTACACCTGAGAGAGAATTGGATGACAAGTACTATCTCTTCTCTTTCTTGAGAGTTTATTCTTGAGGTCTAAGTGGGTAGGAGTAGATAAAGTAGGTAAGATAAACTTATTCGGAGAGAGAGAGAACGATGTAGGGAGATGGAGAGAGAGGGTGAGTCGCACGAGAAAGGACTTTTATTCACTCATCGAATCTTCCGCATATCTGAAGCCGATGATCAGCTACCGTGTGCGATGGAGTTGTGCTGGGATGTTTCTCCGCCATCTCTTGCCCGAGTGTTTAGAACATCAGGAGCTCGTTGCTAGCAGTAGAGAGGGAGAAACGGAGGGAGAGCTTGGTGAATTTGTGTATGCATGATCGAGCGAGTCGTCAGGCGGGCAGAGAGGCGTAGGTAATGGGCGGTGAGCTGTTGGACGCGCGGTGCAATAATCGACGAGGCCCGCCATAAGCACTATATTGAAACAAGACATTAAAGCTTTTCCTGTCATTTATCATTTTTACAAAGTTGTTAATGAATGCCTTCTTTTGTACAATTTTTTTAAAGTGATCGTAAGATTTGAAGGAGAACAATCTACCTCGCGACGACTTTACTGTATACATCTAATGCATCACCATCTTCGATGGTCTTCCGATGTGATAGGATGAACATTATTTTCTCTGACTCATTAACGCTAATTCAAAGTCATTAAACATTTCTTCCGTACGACTAAATATCTTTGTATGCCGTGTGATCATAAACAGAATTTAAAGACCCAACATCATGCCCGATTTCTAATTGTTTTTCTGTGTAGGGTCTATGATCATTAAATTTTAAAGCATTTTTATGATATCATTGTGAAGCCTGAGTTGTTCTCCTTTCTCCAATTTACCAGAATCATCAACTATACAAAACAATTTCATTTATTTAAAGGGCAAGTCCACTCCAAAAATAACTTACTTTCAATAGAAGCAGAAAATCAGACAAACCAATCAAAACAAGTTTGAGCAAAATCGGATAGTTATGAATTTGTAATGACATGAAAAACTTTGAAAATCACTACACAAATTAGCAACTCACTCATGAGTCTGTGACGTCATGTCCTTACTATCCACTAATTATTTTCTTTATATTGATAACATGAATTTCATATTTTCGCCCTAAGAATCTTATTTCTTCAAACCAGCATCCAAGTTAGATTGATAGTAATATGTTTTTGTGTGGATGCACTAATATAGAATAATTTTTTCCAGTTAAATCATGAAAAATGTGAATTTTGATAAACTATTTAATAAAAATCAACACTGTAAAAACCAGGGTGTAAAATTTCTTACACCAGTATGGTATTGGTTTTTTTTTACACCATTGGTGTTGATTATAAAGGTGTGTTGTCTCATTGGTGTTTTTTTTAACACCGGTCAGATTTCAGCATGCATTAATAATTACTGGGTGTTAAGTAACATGGTGTAGTTTTATGCTCGGTGTTGAAAGTATCATCACATGATTTTGTTTAAGGCGGTTGATTGGTCGAATAAGTTTTCACAAAGTGTACGCGCGTTTAATGATTACTTTACACGTGTTCATAGAAAAATACATTTATCATAATTTGTTAAGCAAATTATGACAATGCACATCAATTTTGTGATTTGTATTTTCCTTTGGCAATTATTGACCAATAGATTATTTGTCCGATCTTGTTACAATTACATTAACGTTTTAGCAATAGATATATTGATTATATGATTACTAACCAAGAAACAACGTGCATGTTTATTACATATTTGTTTAGCAGCCTGTATCACTTAAATGTTAATCTTGAATTTACTTCAAATGATATACATGTATGTGATGGAGTTAATGCAATTAACAGTTGCCAACATCGATTATGAATTATCAGTTTACCACTGGTTCTTCTACCCTGGTCGATAATGGTCGATAAGAGGGAATATGGAATGTGGGACCATTAAACACCCATAGAAAAATCTCTAATGGATCAACAAGAATATAAACACCAAAAGTGGAATTGAATTTGTTATGATTCCAGATATTGGTGTTAATCTACACCAGTAGGAGTTGTCAAATATTAACACCAAAAGTGGAATTGAAATTATCTAATTCCAGAAAATGGTGTTAAGTAACACCAGAGGAGTTGCCCGATATAGATACCAAGAAAGTGTTAAATTGGACACCCTTGGTGTTATTTTTAACACTCTGATTTTTGCAGTGAATAATTATGAATATACGATATTTAAAAAATAGTATCAATTCTTCAAAGTTCATAAAAGATTTTGTGAAATGTCATGCAAGCAATATGATACAAATCATATAACTAGCTGGGCAAAGGCATGGGAAATCAAGTTTTGGGGGATAAAAAGGGAAATTAATGGGATTAAACTATATAAAGCAATTGACAAATAGTGAGGACATGACGTCACAAACTGATAACCGAATTGGCAATTTGTGTAGTGATTTCCATTGTTCCATAGTTTTACATACTTTTTCAAAAATTCATAACTTTCTTATTAGTTATCCGATTTTGCTCAAACCTTTTTTGATTGGTTTGTCTGATTTTTCTGCTTTTTGGAGTGGACTTCTATTTTTGCTACATTGCCAAACATGGATTAAAATAATGTAAAATGGGAGAATACACCGATCTGAGCCGAGGTACGCATGTGTTGATTTATTTGATTGATATAAAAGGTCACTTTTAACCCTAATAAGGCCGGGGGACCATTATCGCCCCCCTCCCCCCTCCGCGATTTTTCTGATTGTTCGGGAATGCATACGGATGACGCCCTGGCGCTTTATAACTTTTTTCTTTCGAGTCTTGCGCATCTTTTAAAACAACTTTCTTGAAAATCGGACCTACCGTTACAAGGTCACGTGACCTTTTGTCTTTACATGTCGGCCCGAAAATCGCTCATTGTTTGTGATTGTTCGTGATTTGTGTACAAAACATAATAATTATGGAAATATCATTTTTCGTAAAAAAAGAGATAAAACATTGGTAATTTGGTCTTGTTTAAAGTTAACGTGTTTGTTTTGGGGGTCAAAATAGTTGAATTATAGTTAGAAATGAAATATAACAACAAAAACAATAAAATACATAAGTTAAAAAAACAATTAAATACATAAGAAATTATCAAAACAAGAGATAACATAAGTAATAACCTGGCTCTTCCAATTTTTTTTGTCGTATTATTAATCCAAATGATATATGATATATGATTTATAGGTAAAAATGTTAATTTTGGGGGACCTTATTTGCATAATTTACCATAAATATGCAAATAAATTTTTCAAAAAATTGAAATAATTATAGTATTCTATACACTTCACTTGACATGCATGCAAATTTTCGCGGCGATCGGCCGTTTTACGGCCGAGATCTTAGGGGGGCCATAATGCCCCCCCCCCGGCCGTATTAAGACCTCAAATAGCCCGGCCTTTTTAGGGTTAAGTCAGTTTTACTGACATGATTTTCGTCTTTTTATAAATTCATTATTTATTTCTTTTGTTCGGCGGGGGTCCTTTCACCTCACCCTTTACGTGTTTATATTCATTTTTATGCGTCATGCTAGTTAGTGACGTATATGGACATTCGCATGGGAGGGGGGGGGGGACATCAAAACCAATAGTGACCCAAAACTCCTCCGTGCCCGAATATGAGACGAGGCTGCCTGGATTTCTGGGTTTTGGTAAAAACAAAATACAGGGGCGGGTTGTCTAGAGCCCCTGCACGTACCGCTACTGCAGACCCGTTTCCCCCGTAAACCCATCAGCAAATGGATGTAGTACATTGTCTGATTAATTTGCACTGAAATAAAAAGAACATTATTCATATGTTCGTATATCCTCTTGAATCAAAGTATGTTTCTCTGTTTCTCTATATGCTTTGTTGTATAAAGCATTCAGAGTGTCAACATACTTTCTGCTCAGAGTGAATTGAGTATTTAAAATAAGGATTTAGCTATAAATAGATAATGGGTATTTCGTAGTACCCTTACTGGTCCTCCATTTTTTCTGCGGATGTTGACGATTAAATCGTGCAGGAAATCACGATAATCCAGTATCGACTGAGAAGTAATGAAGCGATTAAGAAAAGCCAATTTCGTATACAAGAAACAATCTTGAAAGCGTATTCATTATTGATTTCATTTAGCTTCCTAAAGTGCAATGAGAGGTACCGTACTCGTGAAGAAAACTTGCTCAAGAGGCGAACGAGGCATTCCTAAAACAGAACTCCCTCTTACATTACAGCACAGCCAACTTTTTCATCGGGGTGAAGGTTGGGGACGCCCCCAAATGTTTGTTTGTTTGTTTTAATGACGTTATACAAAATAATTGAATATTGCAATATAATATATATAAACTAAACACAATTTCAGAAATTAACAAATTACTTTTCAACACTTAAAGAAAATAAGGATACATGTATTAACATTTTACAATTTGTGACCGCAGTAGACCGCCAACATGAGCGATTTGCTTGATGTCGAGGGGCGTCAAGATAGAAAGGGCGCTCCAATCAATTGAACATGAACAGTATAAGGATACATCGTATTGACAGAACGTTCAAAGCATCAACAAAAAATCTTGAAAACCCATTGAAGGGGGCATTTAGCCCCTCGTTCCCTTTTGGCTATGTCAGTACTATATTTCCATAGTTTCGTGTGACGCTCGCCTCTTTAAACATGAACATTAACATTTTCTCAAGCACACTTCATTTAAATGAAAAGGAAGAAACAACAACAAACATGACAAATACCAAAATGTTGTACTATCCTTATTTGTCTTCCTCCATATGCAGACAAATATGTAATTTATGAGTAACATATTCCTTTTTTTTTTGGATTATAAACAACTTTAAAATATACAATCAATAACGTAATCTATCATTAAGGAAGCGCACTCGATTAAACTCCTCTACAAGATTTTCCCACTTGATCAAATGTAATCTTCATGCATTTTCACGAGTCTGTGAATATATATTTTAGGGTTCAGCGAGGCGAGCACAATTCTGTTTTAAGATGCCAGTTTCATTCAAAAAAGAAGAAAAGTCGATTAAAAAAAGAAAAAAAAATACTTATTCCATTTCTTCCTGTTTGGCTCCTAAATACGTTTTCTCTTTCCTTCATCATGTTTCCCAATTCACTTCCTCACCCCATTTTTTCCCCATTATATTTCTTTCTGTTGCTTGCTATGTTCGCCATCTCCTTACTTATTATAAAGCCATATTTCGCTGGAAAATATGATTTTTTTTTCTTCCCTCATTGCAATGGGATGGGATGAATCTCATTAGGGGCATTTACACGCTCCCCAAACACGTAAAAAGTGAATTTCTAATCGTTATCAGAATCTCACTATTTTTGTGTGTGAAGTAAACTTTTATTACATAACCACTCTTTTTTTGTACTCACTCGTTTATCATGAAAACAACAGTAGTATGAGAAATATTGAATTGCTACACATTGTGTTACATAAATATAACAGAGGCGGATCCAGAATAATAATTGTTGTCTGAAAGGGGGTGGGCGGAAAGTTTGAAAATCCGCGAAGTCCATCGAGGGCGTTACATACAGCGCCTATGGAAATTTTGTCCCAGTATGGGGCAGGGGCGGTCGATATTTTCCCATGTGGATCCTCATATGATTAAATCATGATGTCCATTGAAACACAGGATTCTTTTTTTTTTTTGGGGGGGGGTTCATTCAGCAAAAGTTTCTAAATGTGATGTGCTATGTACCAATTTACTAAAATATTAAAATGTGACGCATACTTTTTAAACAAAGGTTGTTCTGGACAACCTGAAGGGTTGCCCGAGGCTTGCCCGGCATATCAACAAATCATGTATGATGACTGGATTCCAAGTATTGTTGTTCATTCATTAATAACAGGTGTATGGAATACCTCGTGACTAGATCCCAGGAAATAAACATCCATAAATTTGAATATGTTGGTAAACCAGTCTATTTAGATAATGCAAGGTTCCAAATGGGTTTGTTTTGTTTTTGTTTTTATATTTCCACACGCACAGAACAGTACAGAAGGCAAGACTTCCTGCTACTGCTTAACAGGTTAGTATCATCAGTGGTGTATTTTGAAATAGAATTATATACGTGTTCCTTCTGTGTCGGCCATAAAGTATTTTAAAACAGTTGACATTTTTTTTTTAATCTGTTATTATTTTGTTAGATTTATTTTCATTTGAGCTAAGCATACGGTGATACAATTTGTTAGAAACATTTAACTCTTCGACAGCAATGTTTTGTTCGCATATCATTCCGGTCGGCTCGCGGCGGTTAAGCCGCCCCTTAATATTTCGGGGGGCAGATGGACCTCAAAGATCGTTTCGGCGCGTGTGTGGTTGTACGCGGGAAATCGAAGTCCTTTTTTTCCTCCTCGCTTGCATCGTCGGCGCGACTTTAAGTGCAATGCATTGCCCCGTTCGCTATCTCTGCCCAATATTGACGCTCGTGCCGTGTGGTTTTAGATTTCATTCCGATTTTTTCCCCTCCATTTTTTTTCTTCTCTCTCCTAACCACCGAGTTGCCTGTAAATCAGATGATGGATGGTTGTATGCCGCGGAACATATTGTGTTTGTTTTGAGAAGAAAAGGAGATTAAGACGAGACAAATTAGTATGGATCTATCAGCATGGACTCGGAGTAAGACTGATAGCCAGTTAGTATCGACCATGGACCTAACACATCACGTTTTATCGCGGCCTATTTCAACAGGTAGATTTCTCTATAATATACCCAGCAAGCAGTTTTATAAAGACTCCTCTTCATCTTTATAGCTATGGCATTTTATGCAAAAAGGTATGAAACAAAATTTAGCTCGTCTAAACTACAAGATTAACTATTGATTTTAAAAAATTCGTATGAAAGTGTGTTGAAAATTATTAAAAATTAAACAGTTATAGTGAAGAATTATATAACTATAAAATTCAAAAATATAGCACAACAAGAAGCAAATCTTTGCGTCGCGGTGCCTGCTGCATGGTGACATGTTCATTTACATGATATGTTTTGCTTCTCTAATTACCCTCTCCATCTAAAGCAACAACAACAATGTCCATCATACATACAATGGTATAAAATCAGCAATAAAAGTAGGCCTATAATCATTTAATAATGAAGAAAAGACATATCATGAGCCTACATTAAGCAAAATGGGGATTTACTGTAAAAACATTAAATATAAATTAACGTTTTTAGTCAGGAATGTAGAACTATGATATATTTTTCATAATAATGATAATTAATCAATGTACATTAATCATATTAGATCTTTCATAGACCTAACCCTCTCATCCCCATGCACCCTCTCCATCCCTCTCTCTCTCTCCCTCTCCATCCCTCTCTCTCTCTCTCTCTCTCTCTCTCTCTCTCTCTCTCTCTTCATCTGTCCTATTCATAGACCTTTAACTTAAAGTTAAAGGTACCCGTTACATACTTGAATCTACCTGAAACATATACCAATGGTGCATCCAAAAATTGATATGGGGGGTCAGCGTAATATATCTGGGCTGCCGAAAGTAGGGAGGTCAAAGGGCCTGCCTCCATAAAATGTTGAATTTGTTTTCTTCTGATACATAACTAAGCCCAATGTAGGTCATACTATATGAAATTAATACTTGCTGATATGTTTTATTAAACTTGTTCCGGGCCTGCAAACAGGAGGGGGCACAACGGCTCCGCCCCTCCCTCCCTACATAAAATCTCTGTTGTAGGTATTGGTGATGACATAATAAGACTAGTATCCTAATGGAGATAATATTTCGTAATAGATTTGTATAAACGTCAAAAGATTCCTATCACAAACAGTGGCGGTATCAATGACGACTACATGGTAGGATACATTTGAACTTACAAGTGAACATAACGTAAATCCAAAGTATGACTCACCCAAACATTTCGGAGATGATTTTCGGTCACCTAACTGATGGATCCAAGCTTTTCTTTCCTGGAATATGTATGACGGCCTTTCAACTTTCAGTAAGATTCTGCTTCCTACCAGATTTTGAATAATGGCATTCGTTTTAGCTTTTTCCCCCAATTTTCTCACGGGAGAGTCGTATTTCTTCGTTTGCGCAATGCACTTCCTACAAAGAATTATTTTACTTCTATAGGATGACACTGCTCCGACAACATAAATGACGGACAATGGAGATTAAAAAAAATTTCCGTCGTTTAGAGACCACCACCATCATTAAAGTCACTGTGAAAAGTGTGTGAGTTTTTGTCAGAAAAGAGGTATATAATGACACCCTTTGCGTGGAAGTGGACGCCAGAGTATTATTATTCGCACAATTTAACGCCGATGTGTCATTTCAGGCATTTTTTCTTATACTTTCCTACGTGTTCAGTGAAGAGGGATGGTAACTGCCGATTCTTCTCCCTGGTAATTACACTTCTGATGTCAAAAGGCGCAGAGGAAGGCGGACAATTGTTAGAGAGGAGGATGGAAGGCACTCCACTGTATGTGGAGAGACATGGAGTCGCTGGGATGGGATGTGAGCTTCTTTAAAGCTTTGACACGACTGACAAGAGACGCTTGATTAGAGAGAGAGAGAGATCTTAATGAAAAGAAATGGCAACTTAATGAAATAGCTAAAGCCTTATGATTAAGTATGGATGCTCGTGTAAATTTATGTTATGAATTTGTTGAATCAAAGTAATGTTTAGTACTGCACAAGAGGTGACAAGTGCCGCCTTGTTTGGATCAGTTGTGACCATTTTTTTCTTCTTTATCCATTATGCATGATTCTGCCCAAGGAGTTAATTTCAGTTCACATTAACAAAAATTAGACAGACATGTCATCTAAAAATGGGAAGAAAACAATGTCGCCCTGCACAGGGAAATTCTTTTTGGTTCGTGGTAGTTTTGTTCGGAGTAGAGTTTAACTTAATAATAGATACTCATGTCTCCGAGAAGGTGTAGGAAAATATCAAGATTTAATAATTAAGTTATGCACGCTGCAGAATTGTAATCTAAGAAAACAAGCTTTACTTTGGACCTAAGTACATGTATAAGAATACCCACAATTTGGCAGCGCGTTAAGGGTGTTAGTTTTAACCAGTGGGTCCATGAATGTTATATGAATATAAACATCACGTTTTTAGTATCGACTCTGTTTTGTTCGAAACATATTTTACAAAGTCTTGTAAACTTTTCGCCTCTCACTCTGTCTTTCTCCACTCTTTCATGGAATTCCTCTTCCCCAACACTAATTTATATCCCGTATTTTTTCTCCATGTTAAAAAATTAAAGATTACATCTCCAACTCTTCTTCCCCCCTCCCCCTCCCCTTTCCTCCTCCCATTCTCTTTTCCCTCTTTGTACCAAATTCATTCTCATTACACCAAAAGGAGCATAGCATCTCTGAAAACCCAAACTATGACGTATGCTTTTTTTCATCTCCCCTCTCTCTCTTTATTATTTTTTTTGTTATTATTTAGACGGCAAAGACAAAATCAAGAAACATTGAATAAAAAACAACACAGTAAGATATGAAGTGAGTCACATAGCTGACGGGAAAAGAAGAAAAAAAAAGGATAAACAAATAACTATAACCCGAAGGTCTTCTTCTCCAATCCATGTAACTTTACATAAATAGATAGATATATAGAACAGAATGGCAACATTTTCTATACTATCCCTCTCTCATCCCTCTTATGTTGATCTCTTCTCACTTTCGAACCCCTCCCTCCAATTATCTCCCACCCCTTTTAACTCCCATCCTCCCCCTGCCATATATGCAAACTATCAATCACATGCCAAAGGCAGGGCTGTAACTTTTGAAAGCTCTTTTTGTGTTGGCTCCTTGAATGAAAAGTGGTCTCTATTCTCTTCGTCATTGTGAACCCCTCGACTAGGCCGATTACCAGAAGGTGGCCTGGAAAAGACTAACGAAGGGTCCAATTGTTTGGAACAAAATGGACTTGTATACGGCATAGACACAATGTCTTCCAAGCCCGTCCTCGCATCTCCAATGACCCCACACGTCCTACTGTATACCTCTTATTTTCTATTTACTTGTCATTACGTTAACTTGGAGAGGGTAAAACCATTTTGTTGGATTAAAGGTTGTTTTGATGCGGGTATGGATAAAAGAATGGTGTAGAGAGAAAGACGGGCGCTCCATCCCACACACGATACGGGACGGTGGCGTCGTGTCGCCAGGAGCTAGCGGGGGTCTGTTGCGAAGCAATGCTTTCGTGCCTCTTGCCAAATTCGTATTCAATCGAGAAAACGGATTAACGTCGTTCAACAATAATTGTTTACGTTTCTAACGTCAGAACCTGCTGTTCCTGACTTTGTTGTTGCTGTTGTTGTGATCATAGCTTTCTGTTGGGGGTGACATCTAGCTCGAGTATTTACCTCAAATGAGATCATGGAATTTAATTCTTTGTCCTTCTGTTTCGCTTTCACAGATAGCTGTAAAACCCATACATGGTGCCACCATGTGGGCGTTTTCTAATAAATTGCATTGCCTATTTGATACTTACATTTCTCAGAAGGGGATAAAATAAGACTCTAATTTGATTCTCAGTTTCTACTATGTTTGCCTTTGAAATAAAATTAAAATCCGAAAAACTAAAATTTCACCGACAAATTACCAATCAGTATACGAAGCAGAGTTACAAAAAAAAATATTACAAAAATTATGTTTGTCATTATTTTGAGGGATCCACATTTTACAAGCTCTGCTTTTCAGTGGATCCCTCCATTTCCACAAGTTTAACTTTAAAAATAAAAAAAACTATTATACTGGATATTTATGTATACTTTCTATGTTATAACTTTAAACCATTTAAAATGTATTATATTATTGGATATTGAATTGTATATCTGATTTCTTGTAAAAAAATCACTGTTCTGTTGGAAATAAAAAATAAACCTAAAAACTGAAGAAAAAAAAAAGAAGTGAAATACAACATGTATGTCCCTATTCTCTAAATTAACAACAAAAAATGGGGGGACAACAGATGCCCGAAAAAAGTGTATTTGATAGCAGATTATGCACTGATTAAAATGCACCAGCGTCTATCAATTTGGTAAGATGCACAGGGCTTTTAAAGCAATGTTAAAGTACAAGTCCACTCCACTGAAAAGTTGAGCTGATTAGATAGACAAAAATCTAAAAAGCCCAAATATAACTTGGTTTTGGAAAATGGTGCTCAGATTTATTTTTAATAATTTTTTTTAATGAGCAAAAAGCAAGTTAATGATCGAGTCGGTTGTGACGTAGGGTCCTCACAACACAGATTCGTAATGTAACCAAATTTAATGCATACGTATTTGTGAAGTGCCTCGATACAAACTATTTCATTCACCTGATAAGAATAATGAAACACTTTTATTCTTATCAGGTGAATGAAATAGTTTGTATAGAGGCACTTCACAAAGACGTATGCATTAAATTTGGTACGAAAAAAGCCTATTGTCAGAATGTATACCGCTGGCACTTTCGTTGTGAGGAGCATACGTCACATCCGTACAGCAATATAAATGTTTTGCTCGAAATACCCGAAACAGAAATCGCTCTTAAAAATCACCTGATTGAAGTACGCCCGTGATATTTGGCAGTTTTAACCTTTGATTTATTTACAACATGTTATAATTTTTGAAAATCGGAGTGGACTTGGGCTTTAATGTTAAAGGCATCGTGAAAACTGCGCACATTGTATCGTGTTTGTAGCATCATCTATTCATCTAATAGTCGAGATTAGATATGAAAAAATCCCATTGGGATGAGTTCTAGCCCATTCGTTACAGCTTCCTTTCTTACCTACAAAATGTGCCTATCACCTCCCCATGCAGCATTTGAAAAGAAAAATTCCACTCCAATAGTAAACCATGGCCTGTCCAAAAAAGAAAGGTATTCCTTCTTGCTGAAATATATGGATCAGCAGGATGTGTTTTAAGCTCGACCCCCCCCCCCCTCCCCTCCCTCTGAAGCCAAGGACTGGAAAATACATATACCTGTACATGTAATAGGCAATAATTAATTGTTTTAATCACACAAGTTCATATTAAAATATGCACCACCATTGCATCAAATTTATTTTTAAAATAGAAAAGGAAAAGAGGTCAAAACATGTTAACCTCATAAATAACTTCTACGTTGAGTTACCATGAAAGCTTGTACATGCATTCTATCTTTATACACTTCATATAACAACAAATGAAATAGGCATAATCATATTTTCATAACCCTGTCCAGTGTCAAAATAATTCACTATTCATGTAAACTGTAAACAATTTTTTTGAAGACGTTAGGGTAAATCATGTGTCTGACCAAATTTGAGGCAATTACACACCCAACTTAATTTGAAGTACACAAAAGACGATTGTGATAGGGCAAAATATAATCCAAGATGGGCATAAAATTGCAAAAATTTGACACAAATAGCCCATACATTGGAGTATTTTGGGTGTATATTGCGATTATCATCACATAATAATCATATGAATATAGGAAACTGAAAAGTAAAAGCTACTAAAAATAGCATCACTTCTCATGACATAAGTTAATCAAAACTTCAAGTTTTTGCAATATCGAGAGCGTTAGGCTTAAACATTTATAGGTAACAATGACAAAATAAATCCATCACAAATATGGTTGCAAGAGGTTTGAAAAACTATAAAATATCCACATCATATTTTATTGCCTATAAACCTTATATCAAAACAAAGCCTCAATTGCACAGTTCTATTTCGGTCTTGCACCTGATCGCTTATAAAACTTTGGAAATGTTTGTAACTCGGTTATTTATTCATTTATTTATTTTTCTTTTCTTTACAATTTCACTTTACTCTACATTTCTTTCTGGAGTTTTACATTATTACATTATAGAAGATATAGATTACAAACAGGGTGATATATAATGACCATTGTATTTGTTTGGCAAGATATGCAAAATACCACTCTTAAAATAGTTATATACACATTTTAAGGAATGTGATGAAAAAAGTACACATTACAAAATTTGTGTTGTTGTTTTAACAGACAATCAGACAATCACTTTGAAACTCGCACTCTGTTGCTTGGCTTACAATTACGAAAACAGCTCCTCATATTAATATTCAGGTGAATCTATTCAGTCAATATATGTTTGAATAAATATATGTTATTGTTTTTCATTCAAGAAATTCACGAAAAACATTGAAAATTGTAATCTTAGTAAATCCAAAATGCATGGCAAAAAGATTGATGAAAGGACTTGATGTCCTTTAAAACTAGAAACAGTATGCAATCTGACTTAATTGGCAAACTTTAACCCTGGAAATAAGTCGGTGATATCTTTTAAAAGGCACACTTTTAAAGAAACTTTTAAAGAAATTTGACATCTTCACGTATCATGCAGAAAGATCTACACTGTTCAATAGAGGGCGCTAATGCACACACATATCTGTGCATGTTGAGAGTCTAACAATTCACTTCACGTGTTTAGTAACCCCTCTTTTTACTTCAAACTTCACTGAATTGACCATGGTTTATAATTGAGAATAGCGCCACCTGGTTGTTAATTGAATCAACATCAGATTCAAGTTGTCTACAGACAATCATTTTCAGGCAATTGGAAACTCGGGTCAAGAGAGTCCGAGTGTGTGATATCATTCTATTACTGTTTATCAATTGCTATATTCTCAAAAATATAAATTGACTATATTTTTTCTTCTCATTTCTTTGTGCTTTTGACAAGGTCATATAGATATCAATGATACTGCATTTATGTACTTTTATGAAGTACATGTATTTTCTTTCATAAACGAAAAGAAAGTATTTTAATACATATGTTAAATTTGTTTCTGAAATGAATGAACATTTCAATCAGATTTCTAATTTTTTTCTTTCTTTAAAACTGTTTAAAAAATCTGTTTTCTTACCTGCTTTTATTGAAAGCAAGCAATTCCAGGGCTAGGGTTGACGTGTAAACTATTGTCACAGACACTCGGTAAATAATATATCCAGGCAATATTTCCACAAGTGTCTGCTGTAAACAAAATATTTCATCACATCAGACTCTTCAAACAAAAACTGAAAAAAAATCCAATCTGATCAAAATGCAGGACTGTAAAAACATTGCCTCATCCCTAATTGTTTAATTCTCCCCCCTTAGATTACAGAAATAGCTTCCCTGCTTGTTCACTTACATTTTCTAAGCCTTGAAGCTAAATAAACATTTAAAACAATTAAGTGAATGAGCAGATTATATTCTAAAACCTGCTTTGTTTTCTTTCCTTATTCCTTGATCTAAAGAATGCCCTTAAAATGTCTTTTATTCAGTAATGCCAAAATACCAAATGCCTTTATAACTAGTTTTGTGAAATTGGATATTCAGTATGACATTTTCATCCAACATCTAATTCATGCATAAATAACATCTTTCAAATACATTTCCATTCAAAACAGAAAATCATTCAATTTGTTGAAAATTGAATAATGCAACAGTTTGCAATTATAACAATGCAAAAAGTACATAAAAATATGAAATATCTTTAAAGGGATCACTGGGCCCCGTCTTACAAAGAGTTACGATTGATCCAAATCAATTGCAAGTTTGCAGTCTCCTATCTCTTATGTACATAGTTGCGATTGATATCAACTCTTTGTAAGACGGGGCCTGCAGAGCTTACAACTATTTGAATAAAATGCAGACATGTGTATTCAATACCCTGTTCAGACATGACACAGTAAACCACATATAAACCAACATGGCAAAACTTTGCCTGCAAGTGAATGGCAAGAGGATATTGATTTACCGGTATTTATTCTTGGAATGAGAGAGATAACAAAAAAACAAAAAAACATGGCTGTGTGTAATACAGTCAAACCTGCTTTAGTGACCACCTGTCTACAAAGACCACATTTGTTGTCTCCCTTGAAAATGGTTTCTCATTGAAACATGTACTAAAGGAACCCGTCTACAAAGACCACCTGTCTATAAAGACCACTTTTTGTGTTTCCCTTGGGCGGTCGCTATAGACAGGTTTGACTGTAATGGCCCTTACAGGTAATCGGTGATACAGACGCATGTATCTGAAGTGCACAATGTTTCATCTCATTTTCTTTTATTATCCTATTTCTTGAAGCAGTCCTTTTTTTCAGCAGACTTGATCATACTTCTATTCTTGGATCTGATGGTTTACCAAGTGCGATCAGTTTGTCCTCCTGTTTCCATTTAGGTTTCTCAGTCCTTGTGTGCCAGACCAGTACCTGGTAGAATGAAATAACGAGTGAAATTAATATTTCATAATTATAATAAGAAAACTAATATCCTAATCTATTCTTTTCTAAGGTTTATTACATTACAAGAAAATATTCTTAAGTGCTTCCAAAGTGATTAAATTGTTATCCCCACTTAACCTTACATCTCTGATAAGGCACTGAAACCTTCAAAAAACGATTGTCACAGTTACCATTTACTTTACTTGAGTCTAGGCTGACAATGTCTTGCCAGAAGACATTTGAGCAATGGCAGGGATCTGAACCCCATAATAGCCTGGCAACTTATCTGCTAGACATTAACACTTCTCACTTGAATGGGTATTTACAGGATTATGTCACTTGAGCATCTAAACCTAATGTTCATTATATTGTACCATCAACCTGAAATGTGGATCTTCTGATGGGTCCTACAAGTTTTTGCAGATTTTAATTTCAGAGCCTGTTAAAAAAATCAGTTGAAATTTGGTTGTTCTCCATATTTCTTTGACTGGACAGACTGCCTAGATTATAAGTGTTGGTAGACATGAAGATCAGTCAGTCATTTATGTCCGGATTTCTATGGACAATCATCACGGCAGATAGATACCTTTGAACACCTCTCTGCAAAAGGCTCCAAGTCTTCCTTCCTAACCCCTAGCTGAACAAGAAGAGAAGACTCCACGTAACCCCTCCTTGAGGTGATGTCAAACCTAGCATGTGGCTGCTGCCTGAAGAGTTTCAGACTCACTGCAAAGCCAGCCATGTCCATTGCAAAGGGTCGGTCGGGTTCCCATACCGTGTACCATGAGGACACCTTTCCTGCATCATTTAAGAGAGGGCGCTCAAAGCGAAGCCCACCAACTAGTCCCACAGGCCATACACTGACCTTTTGAGTTGTTCTCATCTGCAATGAACATGAAAAACATGGAAGTGAGTTCTGCAAATAAAACAGGGCTTTCAACCACTATACATGCAGTGTCAATATCAGTAAGTTTGCATGTTTTTACCTCCTGGACCTTTACACATTCACAGCAAGCAAAACAATTTTCTGCATGAAATTCATCCCTTTTTGCCCGTCATGTATCATGCTGTCATAAAAATGAGTCCCCATGAGAACAAAAGCACACATAATCTCTCTCTCACTGTACTGAATATCTTGTTATAGCTTACTTTCTTTTTGGGACACACTTTGTATCTACATCTAAACTCTCATTTCCTTCTGTAAATGATGAGGTAATGCTCTTAGTACCATTACAATGACTGGTGTTATTGAATTTCTTAAGATGTAGAGCTTACATTGTGCCCATATACACCCTATATGTATCAAGAAATATATTACCATTTAATTCTAATAGGACTCAAGTAGGATCTGTTCCGTTACAGTACTCATTTTTTTAATGAGATATCAGAAATACTCTTATCTACCTCTTCAAAAATCTGCAAGCTGTATGTGTTGTCATCATCTGCAAAGTAGACTACCCCTTCCTCATCTCGAGGAATATTCTCTAGAATCCAGTCAATACCAATATTCCTCTGATCAACACCTCGAGGTTTCCTCCAAGAAGCTTCATTCTCTTTTAATTTGTACTCGTCTGTTGTTTTTACATTCAGGTGAGTGTAGGGCAGGCCAGAGTTTGCCAAGAATCTTGACACAAGCTGGGTCTTCCTCTCGGAATCCTCCACCACAATCCAGTGGAAGTTGCTAACGTGGAGGAAAGTCTGGCTCAACCTCACCAGCTCCGCCTTCTGGACCGGTCTGGTGTAGGTTGGTGTGATGGCATAGATAGTCGGAATGTGAGGGCTTTCAATGCCTAGTATCTCATTGACAGCATTGGCAGCTTTTGCATATTGCTTGTTCAAGGTTTGAGTGATAGTTTTAATTTTATTTTCAGTCTGCCTCACGTTTGCTCTAGTCCTTTCTAGTTCATGTTTGTAATAATCTGCCATAGAGTCTCCTCCAACGTGGTCTGTTGTGCATCCAGGTCCTACAATGACAAATCATAAAAGATAAAGAACCAGTTTAGTAGACAGGTACTTGATAGAGTAGCAGACCAGTTAAGACCACAACAGTTTAAGACTAGTGGTCGAAATGTATATTGATCACTAGGGGCTCACATTACATTAGAAAAGGTACCTTTAATGGTCATTAGGAAGAACTTTTAATGCTTCCAGTTATAATCTGGTCAAAATCATGTCCAAAAGGAAGAAATCCCCTGATATATATTTCACTGTCACATGTTGTTTTTTCCCAGCGGCCAGCAATAGTTTCAGTACACTCGGCCAATAAAAAAATTGGCCACAAAAAAAGTCTGCATCGAGCACACAAAAAATCTGACATTTTTTGTGTTTGCAATAGGTACAGATTTGTTTGGGTCAAGTTATCTTGGAGTTTCAAGCGCTCGCCCAATAATATACTTTGGGACCAAGTAATGACAAAGTGGCACTTTGCCACGATTGACAACAGATTTCGGATTTAGATTTTCAATATACCGTTTCCAAACATCTGTGAGTTGAATTGATTGTATTTTATAGCTACATGTATATTACACCAATCATTTTCTTCAAATATGGTCAAACTATACATCAATTTTTTTCTGTTTTGAACCTAGCAAATTGGCACCCTGCCCCCTCCAAAAAAAAAGGGGGGAAGGGCATGACGGCACTTTACATATTAATATCATAGCCACCACACTTGGCTTGAGGCACAAAGAACTGTTAGGCAGGCCTCATGAAGAGAGACCATCACAATCGATAGATTTCGTGAATTCCGCTAAGTGAATGATAAAATAATTGATTTGGAGGTTGAGATATCAATATTTCTGATCAACATGTGGTATAATTAGCAAGAGAATGAAGAGATGACATCAGTTCCATTCCACTTTAGTTCCAAGGTTGCCATAATAATAAATAATTGTCACTCATATTTTTGTGTATTTGGTACCAATATGACCTGGAAATTCTCTATTTTCAGAAAACAATCAAGTTTTTCCGGGGAATAAGGAATGTGGCATTTAACAAACAATTATTGGCATTTGGCAAAGTGTCACTCTTGCTTTTTCGTCACAAATTCACATTTTTAGACATGTTAGGGTCATCAAAAAAAGAGCTCCCTCAGGCCTCACGACCACACGGTTTCGCAAGTTGCTACCAGTCATAGACTTTACAATTACAGTTTACGATTACACACAAGTACAGTGTGTGTGTAAACACTCGATGACCAGTGGCAGTGCAGTGGCTTATACTAGTTATATCACGACTCACAAGAAGGCCTGAGAATCAATAGGTGTGTCTTATTCTAAATCTAATCTTATAAAGTCAAACTCAAAGTAATGTCTAATGAAATTTAGTATTGCTGGCTTTGCTGCTATAAATTAGTATAAGTATGTAAATATACTCTCGTCGAATCCCAAGTTATACTTCCAGTCATAGTTCCCAGTGGACCATTCGTAAGTGATCAACACAAGGTACAAGGTACGTGCGTCAGACATATAGATGTACCGTCCTTAGCTTACACAGCACAGATTTCAACATATGGGACAGTCTTAAACAAAGTCATAAATCTAACCGAAATATAACTTGCTTAAATGATACTTACCGCATGTTGATGCTAACCATATTATGCTTCCGGTAGAAACTATGAAATAAGCTATAAATACGATTCTATTTCGTAATATCCGCCGCATTTCGAGTTCATTATTTTCCCAGCAGACGTCCTGGATCCTGTCGCTGTCGTGTAATGTAATGTAACGCTATTAGACATCCCTACGTCGCGCGGAAATGAAGCTAGCCCATCCAAAGTGCAGCAATGTGTAGAAATGCCAATTTGATAAGTGTACATATCGCATTTTAAACTCCCTGACTATATACAAGTCATTTACGCATTGTGTGTTGTGTACACGACATCGATAATTTTGTTGATATTACAATTATTCTGTACTAGATACGACTCTCCTTTCTCCGCAAAAGGTCACACTTTGTAAGCGACAGTGGGAAATATCGGTAAAATGGTGCACTTTTCGAAGGGCAATTACAAAAAGCAAAAGGGACACTAAGGCTAAATAACAAAAATAACGTGTTTCTCGCGTCCGGACTTTAAAAAAAAAGGATGCTGGCCATTTTTTGCAATTTTTTCCAAAATTGCTGCCATGCTAATTATAGCTGACCAAGCCTATTTATTCACAGATATTGTGCTTTGTGAGTATACTGATGCACAGGGGCGGCGATCCGGGGGGACGGGGTGACGTCCCCCTCGATTTTTTTAGGAGGGGATCGTCCCCCCTGACTGCACCACACTTTTAGGCTCTGGAGGGCCCAAGAGTGCAGCGTTAAGACAAATAAAAATGCAAAAATCTTCTCACTCGGAAGATACGCTCCCTCGCATAACATCCTTTAATGTACATGTAGATATTGTAGAAAACTGAAGTGTGCAAAAAGTATATTGCTTGTTTTTATACTATAATTTTTATAATACAACAAAACTTCAAAAACTGTGAGGGGTGGTCACTTCTATCACCTTCATCCCTCTCGTTCACTATATGC
Organism: Mesocentrotus franciscanus; assembly: GCA_037976565.1. NCBI lineage: Eukaryota > Metazoa > Echinodermata > Echinoidea > Camarodonta > Strongylocentrotidae > Mesocentrotus > Mesocentrotus franciscanus. The sequence goes on along the minus strand of CP137669.1, from coordinate 24,277,240 downwards.
TCCCTCGCACTGGCGTACTGATGGGGGGCTTGGGGCAGTTGCCCCCATATAAAATTATTGAAGGGGTTTATTTCTAATTCGATTTTCAAATGTTGCTGAAATGGCATAATTTTTCCCTGAGCTTCCGGGGGCTCTGCCCCCTGGATCAACCAAGGGCCCTAAAGCGTGCATGCCCCTAGTTGCTCATCTGACTGTAATTTAATGCCTAAAACCCCTGAGCTTCCAGGGGGCTCCGCCCCCTCGACCTCACCAGGGCCCTAAGGCAGGCCCCTGGATGCTCATCTGACCATTATTAAATGCCAAAAAACCCAGAGCTTCCGGGGGCTCTGCCCCCTGGACGCCACCAAGGGCCCTATAAAGCATGCCCCTGGTTGCTCCTCTGATGGTTTTTAAATGCCTAAAACCCCGAGCTTCCGGGGCCTCTGCCCCCTGGACCCCACCAGGGCCCTAAGGCGGGCCCCTGGATGCTCATCTGACCATTATGAAATGCCTAAAACCCCTGAGCTTCTAGGGGCTCTGCCCTTTGGACCCCGCCAAGGGCCCTAAGGCGGCCCCTGGATGTTCATCTGATCGTAAATTAATGCTTAAAACCCCTGAGCTTCTGGGGGCTCTGCCCCCGGACCCTACTCCAATTAGTGACCTGCATGCCAGTGACACAAATAAGGTATAGTATGCTCATCTGAAAGTAAATAAATACCCAATACCCCTGAGCTTTCGGGGGCTCTGCCCCTGGTTGCTCATCTGACCTTAATTAAATGCCTAAAAACCCCTGAGCTTCATGGGGCTTCACTCCTTGACCCCCAAAGGGGCTAATTTGCCCCTGGACCCCCTGCCAATTTACGCTCCACTTGCTTTGCTCTACCTGATCGTAAATGCTTTAGTCCCCACTTTGAAAAAGTCTGCAGGGCCTTCATATAACATGTAAGAATGGTGGTGATGCAGAATTTTTCTGCCCCAAAAAAACGTTTTTGGTCATTACGCCACTGCTCCCTCGTCCCTCGCATTTCGTCCCCCCCGGTCATGAAAAGAAATCGCCGCCCCTGCTGATGCAATGTATGACAAAACAAATGTTTTGTATCACTTTAGAAGCTATTTAAACAAAATTTTTATTACAGGCTTTTTGTTTTGTTTTGTTTTTCTTGTTTTGAATAGTAAATATTAAAAAAAAGAAAAGGAGGCGGGCGGGACAAGAAACACTTCATTTTGTTATTTGGCCTAATCAAAAGTAACGAGGGAACTTATAACACTTGAGAGGGCATTAATCAAAGGTGATAAGGTTTTTTTTATAGGAATGACAGGGCAAAGGGCACCTATAAGAAAAGAAAATGGGCACTTATAAGAGGCGAAAAGGGGCACTTCTCTACCTAAAAATGGGTACACATCAGAGATAAAAAGGGGCACTTATTAAAAGGGAAAGATGCAACTATCCCAAAAGAAAAGGGGCACTTGTCTAAGTAAAAGGGGCACCTATCAAACTTGAATAGGGAAAACAAGGCATTTATAAGATAAAGAAAAGGAATGGGGCACTTATTACAAAGGGGTACAAAGGGGCACTTATCAGAAGGGTAGAGGGCACTTACTAGAAAGAAGGAGCTAGGGCATGTGCCAAAATATAAGGGGTACCGGTACTTATCCAAAGGTGAAAAAGGACACTTATCGAACCTGCATAGGGGGCACTCATCAGTGGTGAAAAGGGGCACTAATAAGGAGAGCAAAGGGGCATTTATGAAAAAGGAAATGGGGCACTTGTCTCAGTAAAAGGGTCCTCTATCAGATTTGAATAGGGGCAGGGGAATATAGCAGATTCATGTATATGAGAAAAGCTGTTTATTTTATTACATATACTTTAGCCCCTAGTATCGGAACAGTGCACAATTACAAAACAGGGACAAAATCCAAGTTATATGCATCATTGCATTCAGCTGCCTAACAAGAATTAAACCTGTTTATATATATATTTCTCTTTAATTTCAATCTCCCTCATCTCTCCACCATTTGTTGCCCTAAACATCTATTTCCTTTTCCTCATACAATGTATCAAGATCCCCCCTCTCTCTCTCTCTCTTTCTCTCTCTCCCTCATTCATGCTTTCCATTTTTCAACATGTTTACATTTCCCTGATCCAAGACATACATGTATAAGGTAAAGTAGCTTACTGATACAGTCTTCTACCTGTAAATATGGATTTCTTCATATAACACAAATCAGATCAAGTGTTGTTTATAACATTCAAATTTTAATAAGGGTATTAATCCCTTGTGGTTATGAACAGAAGAACTGTAACACAAATAAAAGCTACGAAGATGTTCATGCATTAGTGTATGTTTAAGAGCAGACAGTAAGTGGTATAATTATTGAGGTAATCAAGTGATAATTAAGTCTTTAAAAAATTTCTACAAGGGTAAAAATTTGTCTTGATATTACCTACTGAATAAAAGAACACCATTCTCTTATGCCTCTTTGAGACACCATCCTGAATGGTTTCATCAATAACGCTAGGCAGTGGAGTATGTTTTAAGAGATTGATAAAGGCAAAGCCCTACACATGCATTGTACAAAGATAACAATTTCAAAGTTGATACATTGCCTTTCCTTCATAGTTGGATGACGAGTATCTGTTAACAGCATAACATAACTTTGTGGGCTCAATTTTTCCTTTGAAAATAAACTAGATGGAACTTCAACTGCGCGCAGTCGAAAATGATGCCTCCGCCATAGAGCAATTTTACAAACCAAAATGGAAGCAATTTTTAAAATTCAAGTTTGATTGTAATCCATCTGTTGGTTCTAATGATAACGCGATCACGAGCTATTTTGAGATACATAATGAGCCCTGTGACCTTTGACCTCGTGACCCCAAATCTAATCAGTTCATTGACTCTGCAAGATACATACATGACCCAAGTTTGGCGGTAATCCATCAATCGGTTCTTGAGATAACGTGATCACAAGCTATTTTGCATACATAATGAGCCCTGTGACCTTTGACCTCGTGACCCCAAAATCTAATCAGTTCATTAGCTCTGCAAGATACATACATGACCCAAGTTTGGCGGTAAGCCATCAATCGGTTCTTGAGATAACGTGATCACGAGCTTTTTTTGCACACATAATGAGCCTGTGACCTTTGACCTTTGACCTCGTGACCCCAAAATCTATTCAGTTCATTAGCTCTGCAAGATACATACATGACCCAAGTTTGGCGGTAATCCATCAATCGGTTCTTGAGATAACGCGATCACGAGCTATTTTTGCATACATAATGGGCCCTGTGACCTTTGACCTTGGACCTCGTGACCCCAAAATCTAATCAGTTCATTAGCTCTGCAAGATACATACATGACCCAAGTTTGGCGGTAATCCATCAATCGGTTCTTGAGATAACGCGATCACGAGCTATTTTTGCATACATAATGAGCCCTGTGACCTTTGACCTTGGACCTCGTGACCCCAAAATCTAATCACTTCATTAGCTCTGCAAGATACATACATGACCCGAGTTTGGCGGTAATCCATCAATTGGTTCTTGAGATAACGCGATCACGAGAACGGGACGTACGTACGTACGTACGGACGGACGGACAACCAGAAAACATAATGGGTGGTATTCCGATAGCGCGAACTAAGTTAAGCTTGGCTTAACTAGTTCACACTTTCATGGAGTGCCTGTTGCCAACTCATTTACCCTATACATATTATTTTAATCCTGCAATGAAAAGTGTCCAAAAAATAAATTTTGCAATGAAATGGGAAGAAAAAGATAATATGAGTATGAACTGAATTTCAATAAAGTCTTTAGTAGATTATCTTTGTCATGAATATTGAAGGAGGAAGATGAAACCTAGCATTCCATAGAAGTGTGAACTAAAATTCTTGTTTAGTCTAGACTTAGTCCCGGCTTAACTTAAGAGAATACCACCCAATGCCTCCGGCTACTTTGTAGCGGAGGCATAAAAATTGTTGGAAAGTATTACCGTGAAGCATCCTCATATCATAATTTTGAGACAATAAATATTAAAGTAAGCATATGTATGTATTCCCAGTGAAGGACCAGCCTTCAAATTACTAAAGGTGGTTTCACCTGTAACTAGTTTCATCCTTTAGAAATAGATCCCAAAGCTGGAACTCTCCTCTGAAGGTTATCTAACAAATTGTGTTCCTATTCTATTTGTCTCATTAGATTTACATTTAAAGACAAGTTTGAGCTCTGGGAAAGGAGAAAATAATCGGTGAGTGTTGTCATTCTTTTTATGTCATATTAGAAAAAGATCATGGTAGAAATAGCCCATGAATAGGAAATTTTTCAAGAAATAGCTGAAAAGTTGGGACAAAACATGGTACGTTTTTTTTGTGTGTGTGTGCGTGTGGGTGGGTGTGTGTGTGTGTGTTTATGGTCCCATACACCAATTTCTGTATGCTGTGCATGTGGTTTTCAGCAAGTTTGAGTAACTTTATTGATTTGGTGATTCCAAAACATTACTGCATACAGCAATGTGTATAGACTCAATAATCAACCTTTCCAATTGCTTATGGAACATCTCTTTCACAATTAACTCCAGGAAGCTCCGACGCCGGCGCCGAAGGCGTCGAGCTTCAGCCTATGAACCGGAACGCGAAATTTACAGCGATTGGGGCGACATTATGTCAAAATATGCAAAGCGATTCATTACAATTTTGACTTACTAGGTTTCTTGACTCCTCTGGGCATCTGGCCGACCACTGGCCGAACAGAAAGTACGCATGCGCGGTAGCAATTTCGAGCGAATATTGCTACGCGCATCCTCTGTTCGCCATGTTGAATCGACGCTACAACATGGATGAATCGTTGGGTTTAAAAATATATGACAAAGAATCTCCCCATTTTCCCATCGAAGACTTCTTCAAATTATAATTTCAAGTGGTCGGCCAGATGCCCAGAGGAGTCAAGAAACCTAGTAAGTCAAAATTGTAATGAATCGCTTTGCATATTTTGACATAATGTCACCCCAATCGCTGTAAATTTCGCGTTCCGGGTTCATAGGCTGAAGCGGCGTCGGCGTCGGAGCTTCCTGGAGTTATTTCACAATGTAACCACCACATTGCCCAAACTCAATTGTATCTTTAACAGACCAAAGTTTAGAGTTCCCAGTATGTAAACCCTGTATATAATATAAAATATCTCTTTTGCCCAAGTAAATAATCAATTGCCAATCTAGTTACTTGACCAGCCTAACTTCCCAATTATCAAACCTTTTAATTGGCAATACATTACAGAACACACTGAGAGTTTCATGTCTTCTGATTAGTGTCTGGCAGGTCAATTAGACAATGAAAGAACATGTTCAAATCAAATTCAAAACAATGAGAAAGCAGAATATAATTTGATATACATGTACATGTATATTCTGCTTTGTGTTATGCTATTCTCTACACAAAGCTCAAAATAACAGATTCCAGAGTAAATAACCCACTAAAAGTCATTAAGATATCACCCTTAATATATGTATGAGCATTTATCATGAAAGTTAGTGTCTAGCCTTAGTACAGAATTGCAATACATTAATATGTCAGGTGTGTTTCAGTATTGTCATAAAAAAATAAGGATATCATTATGCAAATAAGGAAAATGAATAATATGACATAAAAATAAACACACTACATCTCAAGAAGCTTCCAAACTCATCAGTCATTAGTATTTTCATTTCATTTCAATCTAGGAAATACATGTATAACGAGTAATTTCTTGAATGTTTCTCTGAATTAATTTCTCATTTTATTTTTAAAACCACCTCAATTTAGAAGAGAATAGAACAGAATTTTGCACAAAAAAAGAAAGAAAGGACAACTAACCAAACCAACATAAACTACATGAAACAATTCCCATTATCTTAAATAATCTTAATAAATTGAATGAAAGAAACAAATGCACCACTTCAAACCCCAAAATGTCCCTAGGTAGGCGAGAATGCACTGAAATACAGTACCATGAAGCAAACATGCTCTTGTAAAAAGAAGAGCACTTTTTACACTGATGAGTCAAGAAGCCAAGAAGTACTATTCCATCCCACCTACCACCCCCTCCCCTCCCTCCCTCCCTCCAAAAAAAACTTTACCATTGGTATAGTGTTAAAACTGAATCGTTTCAATCATCTAAGATGTCATCCAGCCATTCCTCAAGGTTTTCTTCTTCATCAGGTTTAGTTTGTAGCTCTGCAGCTGGCTCTGAAATGAGACGAAATGGATTATGAGAAAGAAACCTTTTTATATGTAAACTGATTACTGTATTTAGATTACATGTTTTTGTCTGTTTGAATGTGTTTGATTACATGTTTGTTTTTTGTTTGGTATAAAGAGATCTTGCTAAAATAGTATCTCTTTCGATAAATTTTATTTTTTTCCATGCCATTATACCCTGGGTTGACATATGGTCTGGATTCAACACTGATTCAAATGATGACTGATTTTCAAAAAGTTATTTTGGAAGGGGTAGGTGGGTGGGGGAAAACCCTGATACAAGTCAATTTTGTGGTTTATTTCAATTAAAATAATGTCTTTTCAAGAAAACATAACATTTCCAGCAATGATGACTAAACACATTTCAAAAATAAGAAATGGTAAAAATTCACTCACTACTGTTTATAATAAATTGGTTGAAACTTATACTATCAATTTCATAAAAACCACAAGTTATAACTTCTTACCTTTAACATCAGCAGAGAGTGTTGACTTATTGCTGGGGGTTGCAAGTGATCCTGAAGTACTGATTTGTGAATCAGGATGACTGCAGGTGCTATCACTTACTGTGGTATTGCACGCCCTATCATTAGTGACTTGTGACTCAGTCTGTTCCATGTCTCTTGCACAATGTTTTCTATCACTATCAGTTCTTGATGCATCATGACATATTTGTTCATTATTATCTTTATCTATCACCTCTTGCAGTCTATCTATTTCACAACTATTCTTAGATGCACTAATTGTTGGCTCTGAAGGTCCTCTTGTTTGATTATCGGTAGTGTCTGATGAGGCAAGATTGTCCAGATCTTGAGCAATCTCTGCATCCAAAATTTCTTGATAACTCTTTGCATGCTCTGCTGCATCCTCATTTATTCTATTGAGTAAATCCTCCTGGAAATGCACAACAGAAAATCATGTAAACAAATCAGGATGATAGAGGGAATTCAGATTTTCAGGGCTCCAACTAATAAAAGAGTGAGTGATTACAAATCATTTGCAATACCAATCACATCTCTGAATAGGACTAAAGAGGCAGGGCTCCGTCTAATAAAAGAGATGCGATTGATTGCAACTATTTTGCAATTGATATCAATCGCATCTCTCTTATATCAATAGCATCTCTTATTCTTTTATAAGAGGGCCCTGTTAATATTGAAGACAATAGATAACTTATCAATCCTAACTGTTCTGAATAGCAAGGTAAATGAGAAACAAACATCTTGTGATACACTTAAAAAAAAGGAAAATTGTATGCATCGATTAAAATTTTATCTTGGTGTTTTTCAGTTTCACTTAAAATTGATCAACTCAAATAATTTGTTAACCCTCTCACCAATTATCATGAAGCTTGAAACTTAGCCTCCCCACCCAACATTTTTTTGTTTCTGTTTGATTTCCAAGTATTTACAGAATAAATTTACATGTAATTTTATTTTAAAAATTACAGAAGAGAGGTAAAATTATCATTGTCAAGAGACATAACCTGTAGAAAATTTTATTTTCCTTAATGGTTACTGAACAAATACATTCACAAATACATCCTATGTGTTACATATACTTACAACTCTCAATTCCCACCATAGACAACGATAGAGTGAAATCATCATGGCATCGTTTCACGAAACCGTCACAAGTACAACTTCACTTACATCCCATTGAAACGCACATTACAATTAATACACACGTTTCACTGGGTTGTCGGCAAACTTGTACTTATAACCCTTTTAGTGAAACGATGCCCTTGTCTTTAAATTAGCATGTTAGTTGAATTTTTTGCAAGATCAGACCGGATCGTGTCTTTTCATTTAATTTCAATAAAAACAACTTTCCACGATACACTCAATGTTAATGTGTTTGTCTCAGATGTTTAAGGAATGCACTCACATCAAAGTATTTGGTAGATATTTCCAGACGCTCATGGAGAGGAACAGCTTTTAGACGCCGTGCTAAATCCATATAGTCTACCTTGAACAGCTTTCCAATTTCCGTCTGAATTGAAAACAAGTCAACACAAAAATATATAATTAACTCTTAAAACATCGTACAACTTATTTGCTACTCAAAACATAAACACACATATTCCATGTCAATCATGAAAATTCACATATTGGAAACTAATGAATCTATTAAAAAAAGAGCATTTTCTTTCCTAATAAAAATGCTGATTCACTAACTTGGCAGTGACTGAATATTACTGAATAAGCATGAAAGTATCAATTTTAAAAATACACAGTTCTGTGATAGGTGTTAATTTTCTCTATCTGCAACAAAAGCATGCATTAAACATGTATCTATGCAGCATTCTTGCCAGTACATAAAACACTGAACTATGGGATGTCAGGTAGAAGAAGAACAAGAACAAGAAGAAAACAACTGGGTGAATTCTCTGTGGTAAATACACATGGAATGCATATGCACTCTCTCCCAAAGGATGCTGCAACAATAATTGACTGAATCTGCACAAGTATTAGAAATAATTTGATGCATGAACCTACAAGAAAGAAAAATATCTATGTGAAAATATAATTTGTGTAATACTGTACAAACCTCGGTTTCATCTTGTTGATCATCTTCCTCCCACCATACTTCATCCTTCATTCGGAGTTGAGAGGAAGCATCATCTGTCAAAAATTTAAAAAACGCACAACTCACATCATAAAGTCGTAGAATTAATGTGGTAAGACACAACTCCAAGAGCTTTGAAATTTATTCATTATATGCCATGAATAAATTTTAAATTAACAATCTAAGATAATATGATTTTAAATACTAATTCAAATGCTTTTGCCATACACAAAAAAAGAAACATGGGATATGAGGAGTTGGTATTTGCTGCTTTTGTTGTGTGCAGTTTTCCATGTGTCCAAAATGAGATCATGTCCTCTCTTTTGCACCTTAAACCCTTAGTTCATAGTTCATACCCTGGAGATTCTCTCTTTTCTTCCATGGGCTTGGATGTTGAAGAATGAGGAAGTCTTCTGTTTATCCTGGCCACATTGGATGCAGGTCGACATCAAGACTGTACAGTGCATGACATCTGGCAGGCCATTAATTTGTACAGCTCTCGTCAGAGGAACATCCTATCCAATTGGTGAATTGTAGGAACTGTTATGATGGAACCCAAGATGTCATCCAAGACTCTCATATATATATATCCTTCTTGTGCCTGGGTGTACTCTACTCAGCCATGAAGAGTACTACAGGAATTTGATATTTGGTAGTGTACTCTACTCAGCCATGAGGAGTACTTCAGCAACTTGCTATTTGGTAGTGTACTCTACTCAGCCATGGGGAGTACTTTAGGAACTTGATATTTGGTAGTGTACTCTACTGAGTCTACTATCAGCCATTAGGAGTACATGTACCTCAGGAACTTGATATTTGGTAGTAAGGTAGTATGGTTACCATGGGATGTTTGGCTGGAGAAGCTGCCAAAGTCATCATATCCATCTTTCAAGCTCAGCGTCAGTGTCCATGTCTACTAATAGGTCTCTCTTTCTACTGAAAATGGTGTAGGGTCTTTAGCAGAAGCCTGAAGGCCAGAGAACATCATGCCATTGTGGAAGGGCTGGGTGCATTGCAGCTGGTAACCCTAAAGAAATATTTTGCTTTCGACATCTTTGACGTTGGTCTGTTACTGCAGAAATTCTAGTGGATTCCTATCCACTCTTTCACAAATTCAGCCAATCATCAGAAGTAAATATGTGAAGTGCCAGGATTTCATTTTATTCATACTGATCACGCTTCCCATCTCCTGATTTCTGGGTTCTCTTGGGATGTCTTTTAGATGTTTTCATGTTGAAAACAAGTTCTTTCGTGCTTACAGGAAAAACTCTATTTTGTAAGATGGTAGATGAAATGGTAGATACCAGTTCCACTAGTTTCAGCCTTTCAGGATTGGCTATTTTCTCACGATATCATTCCACTGCTCTTTGATTAAAGTAGCGTGGAAGATGGTATGACCAATAGGCTCCTGATCCCCTTGGATTGAATCATCTGTGGACAGGATCATTTCCATCAGCATTCAGCAGCACCTGAGCTAATGAAGCAAGACATATATTCTCATCCTCATGTTCAAAACACTGAATATCACAGAACTTGAGTAACATCTTTCATTATCAGTACAGAGAATATAGGTGCAGTGACGGCATTGTGACGCAGTCATGGTCATATAATGCTATCTAATGCTATCACGCGAAATAAATTTAATTGTGTATTTATTAATTTTAGTTATATTTACTACCTGTAGATCTATGTATTTTTACGATCATGGTTATACTTGTAAAAAAAATAAAAACTTAATTAATATAACTGCGAAGATTTTTTATCAAAGTTCAATATATCATGTCAAGTCAAATCAAATTATGAAAGTCCCCACTTTATTTATTTTCATTACATTTTACTGGTTTTCTGAAGAAAGATGTTGGACTTTTTACTAACTTCGCTCTGAGCACCCCCACTTTCATACATGTAATCATGCATTGGTGCTTGCAAGTTGCATGTATGATGTACATGTAAGAACTCATCAGATACTATAACAATTCAATTGTGGTTAATTGAATAAGAGCAATAAATGTCTCACCTGACTTGGACACAAGTTTTTGAAAATCTTCTCCCCTTGGCTGAGAACTAACCTCCGCTTCTCTCTCATCATCTACAACAAAATCTTCATATTTTGTCCAGTTGCTCTCAACCTTTCTCCTTGAATACTGAAAGAAAAAAAAAAAGAATTTGACTAACACATGGTTTGCAAACTTTAATATCATCAATTTTTTAAAAATATTATTAGGCCAACACCTTATATTAGTTAATCACACATGATGTATGTAAGGTGTTAGCCCAATAATATAAAAAATAAAGTAAAAATTCTGCATTTTGCAAAGTGCAGATTCACAATAAGGACTTTAAGTTTAGCCTTGGGTACATGTAGTTAGGACTCATAAAAGAGTTCAAACTACTAATACCAATTACAATAGGTGTTTAAATGTTTTAACTTCTAATAGTAATAGTAATAGTACTGACAGACGTAACAGTCAGTAGTACGGGCCTGCCTACATCATATGCGTCAAACTTCAGAGGTGACCGAGTGACAAGGATATCGTTGCTGTATTTCTTTTCATATTGTCATTTGCATTTTTATTTGGTATACTTCGAAATCGAGGTGAAATTCACGTTAGCTGCAAAATCAAAATTTGCATCCATTCATTGTGCATGTTTGTAATTGTAAATTTGTATCCTCTTTGTCAAAACAAATTTTACATTGATTGGCATTGAATGAAAAAGATGCTTCTTTTACATTTGTCAATCGTAATTTATAAACAAGTTTAAACTCCAGAAAATGTTTGTAGATCTAGATCAAAGATGAATAAACTGACAAAGAAATTGTCCCAATTATAAATGAATTAACATTAAAATAAATCAGAATTTACCTACTAAACTCTAGTCTAACTCTAACTTCTAAGTCTAAACTAAAAGTAAAAACTAAAGACAGTAAAGCACTATCTTTGACTTGGCTTTTAAATCAAACAATGTAATAGTAATACTAGTAGTAGCTTCATGGATGTCTATACCTTCTCAATACTATTATTATTCTACCGTACCTCTTTATGAAGTTCGTGCTGCTTTTCGATTAACACCGACACTCCAGCTACTGCAGCTGCCTGTGCAGCGAGACTTCCACCATGCATATGGCCATGTTCTTTAGCATTGCGTTGCACTTGCATAGATCTAATGGGATCTGCCGTTGTCGACGTCGTCGATTTCCCGGGTTTGTTCTCACTCTTTCCAGACGAAATCCCATGTTGCTTTCTATATTTTGAACTTCTCTTTGCCTTGTGTTTATCTTGCTTCATATTCGATTCGGGCAGTAGTCTATTCCGTTCACGAAGTTCGACAATTTAATGATGATTTTCAATGCCTTCTAGTAGTAGCAGTACCAGTGTATGCGGGTATATTCCTAATGGGATAAACATGGACGCTTCGCGCTAGCTAGCTATAAATAAACCCACATACACATACGTTATATATACAACACACCGTACACGCACAGTCATGTACGGTACGTATATTGTCGCGTCGATCGACAGTTTATCCGTTATCTCATCGCGCGAAGCATTATATCAAAGGTCGTTTCACCAGAATTTGAAAGTCTCGAAATATGTATAGGCTACGTGTGACGTGTCATATTTCGCAATCATGCAGAAATACCACATTTCGCTCAGATTGTAAGCATTTTTTACTCTTATTAATTGGGAATCCCGATAAAATATCACTTATCAGAAAATGTCTATAAAGCAAATTAAATGTACATTGTATTTTATTTCTATTAATGGAATGTCCACGAATACGTTGGACTATATGACTGTTTCGAGAAAAATATTAACTGCATAAAAAGTAGATAATAATTATGTACATGACTGTGCTAAAAAAAGGACATTGATTTTTTCTTCTTCTTTTTAATGGGGGGGGGGGTGCTGAAGTGGAGTTGGCGTCATATAGCTCCCTTATACAAAAAAAACATGGTAAAACCATATGCAGGTGCTCCATCCGCACCTGAATTTTATCATGACAATTAATAGTAGGCCCTATAAGTATAATCGTACATACGGTATCTAAAAATGTTCGGTGGGATGCCATATAGTTTACGGGGGTCACATTTTGTATATACATGTACATGTAGTTTATACGACAATTACACGTATACATATAGTGCGTCAGATATGACCTATATTATACAGCTCTCAAACCGTCAGCTAGGTCAAAAAACAGTGATAAGGACCAAGAGCGTCAATCCGAGTTTGAGCAAGGGGGCCGGCCGGAGGGGGGCACACAATTACATGCCATCTTTACAGTTACTTTCAAAGTTATACCACGTTATGTTGCTACACACACACTCTCTCTCTCTCTCTAGTTATTCTGTTTCACGGCATGTACTTTCATTGGTGACCGGTTCATTTATTGTCTTTTTTATCTTTTATCTAGCAAAAAAAAAACCAAGTAAAAACACCCTATTTTTGAAAAAAGAAGATGGGCCCCTCCCTTGGCGCCCAAGGGGTGGCGGTGGAAAAAAAAATCACCCTTTCCATAGGAAAAATTTTTTCGGGTGCCACTACCCCCACTAAGCGAAAATATCGACCGGCATGATTTTCAAATTTTCGCACGAAGTGGGCCCCTTTTTAGACCCCCTCCCTTGTCGCCGGCTGGATCCGCCCCTGTTCAGTTCCCCCTCCCGCGCGAAGTGTGGAAGCTTTGACGTTGCATTAAGTTATTAGGGAACGAAGACGATTCATTGTACCGTTCTCGACTCTTAGTCTTTGTCTGAATTCAGTTTCCCACGTACCTCCCGCGCGAAAGCTTTGACGTTTCATTAAATTATTAGAGAAAAAAGACGATTCATTGTACCGTTCTCGACTCTTAATCCTTGTTTGAATTCAGTTCTCCCCCCCCCCTCTCGCGCGAAGCGCGGAAGCTTTGACGTTCCATTAAATTATTTAAAAAGAAGACGATTCGTTGTACCGTTCTTGACTCTTAATCCATTCAGTTTCCACCTCCCGCGCAAAGCGCGGAAGCTGTGACGTTTCATTTAATTATTAGAGAAAGAAGATGATTCGTTCTACCGTTCTCGACTTAATCCTTGCCTGAATTCAGTTTCTACCCTATCGCGCGTAGCGCGGAAGCTTTGACGTTTCATTAAATTATTAGAGAACGAAGACGATTCGTTGTACCGTTCTCGACTCTTAATCTTTGTTTGAATTCAGTTTCCCCCTCGCGCGCGAAGCGCGGAAGCTTTGACGTTTCATTAAATTATTTTAAAAAGAAGACGATTCGTTGTACCGTTCTTGACTCTTCTTTTTTTTAATTCAGTTTCCCCCTCCCGCGCGTTGGCAGTTGAAAAACCGTGGTTGACATCTGAGACCAGTAGATATTTCCCGAGTTGATTTACCAGTTGAAAACCAGCTGAATTAATACCAGTATAGATTTACCAGTTGATATACCATTTGAAAACCAGTTGAATACCAGATTAATATCTAGTAGAGACCAGTAACTGATAATCTATAATCACTGGCATTTGGCTCTTGAATCTTCAGCTCATTTGAAGTGGATTACAGATGAGTATTAAAGTAAATAAGAAATGTTGTTGTTGCTGTTGTTGTTGTTGGGTTTATAGGGCTGTCCAATCTGAAAAGATTATTTTCGCCTCGTACATAGATATATACAAAATTATACCAGTTGTTTCCTGGTTATTAATTACATATTTCAATACATCTATACGTTTACGTCTTACATTAGTTGTAAAATATGATCAGACATAATAATTACAATATATTTGTCAATGATTGACTAAGAAAATATAAATCACAAAATTTATGTGCATTGTCACATTTGCTTGACAGATCATGATAATTATATTTTCTGTGAAAACATGCAAATTAATCATGAATATGCATACTATACATTAATTGAACTGGTTTTTCAACTGGTATTCTACTGGTTTTTAACTGGTAAATCAACTGGTAACTTACAATGGATTTCAACTGGTAAAGCAACTGCCATGGTAATGGTTTTCAACTGGTAAATCAACAGTGGTAATCATTTACTTGTTTCCAACTGGAATCAAATGGTAGGTCCAGTTTGGACACTGTGCTGCAACTGCAATGAATTAATAGATTTACCAGTAAGGCCCATTGGTTTTAACTGGTATCAACTGGTCTAATGATAATAGCCAGTATCAGTGTGTTTAATGGCTTTCAAATGGAATCAACTGGTAAACTACACCCATTGGGTTTTAATATGTTCCAACTGGAAAACAACCACTTTGGTTTTGATGGGCATTACATTGGAATCAACTGGTAGAAATACCAGTAAGGCCTATTGTTTTTAACTGGTATTAACTGGTGTAACAATTTAATACCAGTATGGTTAATTGGTTTCAACTGGAATCAACTGGTTTGTTTTCAGCATGTGCCATAATAGAGTCAATGGGTTTCAACTGGGATATACGGGTGCATGTGAAGTTTACCAGTAACTGTTGTGTCAACTGGTTTCAACAGGTACCAGTTGAATCCAGTTGAAACCAGTAGAATAAACTGGCACATATTCCAGTTCCTTCAAATGGACTCAACTGGTACCTAGTACCAGTTGATTCCAGTTGATACCAGTTGAAAATCCAACTGGTTTCAACTGGCTTTTTGACCTGGGAAGTTTCTCTCTCCCCCTCTCTCTTTCATTCAATCATTTCACTCGCCCTCCTCTCTTTCTCTCCAGCCCCCGATCTCTCTCTCTCTCTCTCTCTCTCTCTCTCTCTCTCTCACTCTCTCCATTTCCCCTGTACCTAGCTAGCCTGCTGTGTCACTCACGTGATGCCTCGATCCTCCAAGCATGGATTTAACCAGTAAATCCATGCTCCATGCTGGAGCAGCACTGTCATGATGTTTTGTAATTCCATTGTTTTATTTTTTATTTTGTAAAAACACGCAACCACCTCCAATAACACATATACACATAAATCCTGACTATAACTATGGCGCATCATTATTATGATAAGCTTTGTCTGCACATGTGTCTGTACAGTCTAGCTTGTCATTAAACTTCAGTCCATTCTCAATACCGATCGAGATCATCAAGAATTTTACTAAGAGCAGCGTATATATTTTCCGAAGAAGCATGACAGTTACATATAATCCCGATTCTGAAAGAAAAAAGATGTAATAGATACACGTATATCGCTGATATTGTAACAATGTTTTGGTGGGAGTATTGTGTATAACCATGAGATTTCAAATGGTTTATGAAATCATGAGAAATAAATATGTTTTTATTATACTTATAAATATACTCGATTCAAAATGTGATTCTCACCTCAATTCCTTCCCTCGTCTTAAATTTCACATTCTGGTCAGCGTTCAATAGTTTGACGAGGTGCAAGCCATCTTAAGACATAGATGTGCCAAGCAGTTTACGCTTTTTAGAAAGATAATTAAATGAAAAGACTAATATTGCGCTCCTTTGTAAAGAATTATTTATTAAAATATTGGAGTATTTCAAGTGATTTTTTTTTACACACTTTTCTGTTATTACATACCAAGGCCCTGTAACACAAAGCTTAGCGATGATCGTACGATTGATTTTATTATTTTAGGTTGCAATGAACACTATACCCCCAAAAAAAAAATAATAATAATAATAATAATATCACTCGTATAATTATTATATACGATCAAGCACTGAGCATTGTGTTGCGAAATCCTAAGAGTACACTAGTACTGGCCAGAAGCCAAAAGCTTGTGTAATCTGCTGGTTGAGTAATGTTCACAAAGATGAAAAAACATGTAGAGCTAACATGATTTTATACCACGTTTAATGTTAATGCAGTGGAGCTACTACCGTGATAATATGAGACGACTTAATTATGTCCGGAGTATGGGCTTGGTGGCACGTTGTTTCTGCAAGCATAATAATATAGGCATGCGATTATAATTTCGCTTTTATCCAGTTTGTAATTTTTCGAGCTAGCAAAGCGAGAAAAAAAAAGACATCTTATTAGTGGCAACGTTATTTCATACTAAATGCACTAAATAAGGTTTGAGAATTACAGAAAACCCAGCCACCTCGCTGCCCGAATTTGAGGTAGCGAATCACCGAAAATGAAGTGACGGTTGTCTGAATGTTGGTAATTTTACATTCCCGTGGGCTGCAGCCCCCGCCCCCTCCCTTCTCACATCCCTATGTCTGCCAGCATAACCTTACATGACAAGACCAACTATCTTCCTAACATAAGCTAATCTACATCTGCTGTCCATTATCCTGAATTTAGGGGTGTCGTGGTCGAGTGGATACGTCGCCGGACTATCGATCACAAGGTCCGCAGTTCGAGTCCCGCCGCGGCACTAATGTCCTTTGGCAAAACATTGATCTACATTTGCCACACTCCACCCAGGTGAAGTAAATGGGGACCCGGTAGGAATTTATTCCTTGAAACGCAGAGCGCGTGACAGCCGCACTGCTAAAGCCAGGGTAATTATGCTGCATTATTGTAGAGCGCTTAGAGACTTCTGATAAAGTAAGTGTTAGGCGCTATAATTATAAGCAAATATAATTATTAATGTTTGCGAACATGATGCGTACGATGATCTATTATGAAGGTCACTAGGATATAATTATTTAGATGAGAAAAATGTTCATCAAAACCACGAATTCGTTGAAAATGGTAATGTTCTCTTACGTAATCTTGCACCATACCAAACAGAGTTTTGGGCAATCTTTGATTACAGACCAGATGCATGCCAAGAATGATGACCAAAACAGTCGATCTTTGTCCAACCGGATAAAAACCTTTTCTTATCTCTCGTAGTGTTTCCAATGTTTTGACAAATTGCATATACAGTTTTTGCTTCTAGATTACCCCCTTTGCATGATAAATAGACCAGAATAAAAGAAATATAGGCTCATATGGAGTTGGATGCTGCATGCAGGTCTGCAGCCCCTTGAGGATTTCAAACTTTCCAAGTATTGGGGCACCCGACAATTCACATTATTTTGTGCAGCGTATTTGTTTCTTATTTTGATGACGAAATGACATTTTCTCCATAATATTGTTACTTGAAAACTTGAGAAAATGGGAATGTTGCATTTCACGCAAGAGACGACATGCAGCCCTCTGGCAAAACTGATCGAGCTCGTATACACCTATGAGAAAAGCGGGCAAATTTCCCCTTTAGGGGCATGCTTGTTGGTACACTTGAAAATTGTACAAACAATAATATTTTATTTACAGTCTTATTTTCAGGTCTCAGTAAACATGTTCTAAATATAATTCTACGGGCATTCAAGAACCAACCTTGGGGCTATATGTTCTACAATGAACTGAACAAAATGAAAGTCAAACAAACAATCCTTAATTAAGCCCTCATTCTTTTAGATATTCCTGGACATGCCTTCTTCTTGTTCATTCCCCTGTAGTGGTTTCGTCGATGTGACCGGTATATGATGTGTTGCATTTTGCCAGTGCGTACGCAACTCGATACAGATGTTGTCGGAACTTCTGGTTGCAGAGGATGTAAAACAGAGGATTGAGAGCGACGTTGAAATGCACGGCAATGTCGCCGACGACTATCATAATTACATCCTTGTTATTGAAGTATATCCAATGGTCGAACCGTTTCAGGGCCCAGATGAACGCTATGACTAGATGAACAGTGTGGTATAGAGTCCAGAAGACGACGAAGGACGCAGAGATGGCAAGATTGTTCGGCAGACCTTGTGCGCGTACGAGCGCCCCTGGCACACCGCCATCCTCTTCTTGAAGTTGCGTGAAGCGTCGCGCGTTGTTGGCATGGTTGTTGTCTGTTGATGTGGCAGTACGAGCGTTGTGCAGGGCATGCCATACCATCATGTTGAAAACAATCGTCAATATGATGGGAACAAGACAGAGGAAGATGAAGATAAGCGAGTCCTTAATGAGCATCATGGTGTCTGACACGCGGTCAAATACTGTTATGTAATGCAAGCCATCAAAGAGCGCTACGACCATACCAACTGTAAGATAATGAAAAGGAAAAGGATGAATAGTAGGCTATATACGAGGAGGAAAACTAATCACTGGTCTGAATGATTTAACACTTTGAATATAGAAAATACAAGAATAATTTTATAAAATCTAGAAAATTCACATACCGCTTGGAGCTGGAAATTACTTTAGAAACATAAGGAGTAACTTATGCCTTTCCTGTTTTGTGGTGGATGTTGTAGAATTTCAATAATGATAATAATTGTAATAATCTGGATTTATATAGTAATACTTTATATACATGTACTTATTCGCTCGGATGGCGATTGCTGGTCTTCTTGTCAAAGGTATATAGGGTTAGGGTGATCGAGCGCTGCAATCGGGTTTGGGGATTATAATGGTTAGAGTTAGGGCTGACTATATACTTTTGCATGGTCAAGGATTAACTGAAGTTAGGTACTGACCGTGGAGCAATTATTGTCGCTGGAGCATATTATGTGGTAGAACCAACGAATTTTCGTTGGGTAGAACCCCATCGCCCTTGTCATATCAGGAAGGGGTGGTTCTTAACGGACGGGAAGTTGTTCGGGGGGCTATCGGTTCCATCATCCATTTCGGTGCTATCTGTCAGTTGATTCATCTAATGTTAAGAAGTCATGCCTGTATATGGGGCATCTCTATGATTATACTGTTGGTCTTATTAATCACAATATGTCTCTTTATCAGGGTCAAGATTACATCTCCGTCAGATTTCGACCAGGCTATATATACTCACACTTTCAAGGTCCTAAAGTTTCCTTTGCCATGCATCCGTCCTACATTTTTCTTTAATAATTAAAACCAATGCAAAATTGCATACCTGTCCACAGGATGACGCATACGATGAAAGCATTCCGAGGTGTCCTCCATTTGCGAGCGACGATGGGATATAACACGACGAGGTACTGGTCAAAGGCAAGCGCCGTGATCATTGAAGCCAGGTGAAAGAGTACTGCCTGCATTGTTGAGTATGGGCAGAGTGGTGGTAGGGAAGATAAACGAGAATGTGCCCATTGTGAGTTCATGGATATTGAGAGTATATAGCAACATCAAGGTCGAATCGTGCATTATTGTCACCATACTCTTAAAGGGAAATCCAACCTTGATAGCAAACTTGTCTATAATAAAACAGAAAAATCAGAGAAGCATACTGATCAAAGTTTGAATAAAATCGGACAAAAAATTAGAAAGTTACGAATTTTTGAAAGTTGCAATTACTATAGGTATGCATGGGCTCTTCAAATTGACTCAATTGATAATGTCTATGATATGTGATGTAGTGGCGTACCACTTTCCCATTTGCTCCCATAGTACACAAAAGGACTAAAATTTCAACCTTTCATAAATGTATGACTCGGGATGGTCTGTTCTTTTTAGAGGACCTGTACTCTCCATGATATAATTTGAGTAGTGCCCCGAGGGTGAAGGCACTTTGAAGAAAAAGAGAAATAAGTGATATTTTTCTACGCGACAAACGGGAGAGTAATCCGACACTGGCGTCACAATCCACTGACAAAATTGCCGATTTGAGATTCGCACAGCTGTAGTGATCTCATATTTCAAACACTCATAACTTTCTTAATATTGGTCCGATTTATTTCAAACTTTCGCCATTCTGTTTCTCTGATGTTTATGCTTTCATTCAAATGAACTTATAGAAGGGTTGGATTGCCCTTTAATTATGCATTATTTGATTATGCAACCTCCTTACTCAGAAAAAAAAAACTGCTTAAACTATAGAGTACCGAAGCTGTGACATCATAACAATCTATTTAAAAAAAAGAATTTCTCAATTTGAACTACATTTTCCGAAAGAGCATAAAAAAAAAATAATTTCCAAATGTTAAAAACCAATTGAGTATGTTAAGTATTGGCTGAGATATGACCATCCGAATAAATAGATTTCAAAAGGAAATCACTGTTATTTTGCTCTGGTTCATAACATTACGAACCAGAGCAAAATAACAGTGATTTCCTATTGAAATCTATTTATTCGGATGGTCATATCTCAGCCAGTACTTAACATATTCAATTGGTTTTCAACATTTGGACATTATGGAAAATGAAGTTCAAATTTGGAAACTCTAAAAATAGTTTTTTTGATCAGTGACGTCACACTAATCTTGACCACTCTATATACCCCATCCCTCCACCAGAGCGGATTCCGCCCCTTCTGTTTGTATCAATTTCTGGATTGGCCACTGTACGTCATTCTTCGGGTGAATGTCTTGACCGAACTTTTCACCGCTGTGGAGAAAGAGATCCTGAATAGAAATTATTATCAGATAAAATCATGTTTTTCCTTTAAAGCACTCGAACCTAAATTTTATTATCACCCTGATTATCGACAGAAAATTACTCGGTCATTAAAAACACTTCAGAGTATACTATTATACTATTATAATATTATTTTAGCCTAAGCCTTATAATATTACAATACTCACCGTATGAATAATTTGATAAAATATCTGCATGAAGACCATAAGAGCACTGGCTTGAACTTGGATTACACTGCCAAATGCTTCAATGCCATTCCATATCGTGACTGGAATCCCGACCAGGACTAAATACATGATATCCACAATGGTCATGTTCGCGATGAAGATGTGCTGGACGTCTTGGCGAATGCGCGGGAAACAGACGATACCATAAAGCTGGAATATGTTGCTAAGCAACCCGAAGATGACAAGAAGTAGGAGGAAGAAAAAAGCAACAATGAAAATCACCTCACGATCCTGGTGATCGAGACCGAAATCGAATTGATAGAAGTATGTAGAATAGGAATAGTAGGAAAGAGAGTCAACACTGTTATGACTGCTGTGCTGGGTAGACCCATTGGGATGATTTAAGCTATAGTCTGCAGATTCCTGATCGCCGAGGATATCGGGGAACATGTCATCAAAGCGTGAGGAACTCCCCATTTTGTTTCAAATCTCTGAAGCGGCTCGTGTAGAAGTACAAAATAGTGTCCAATCACAGCCTTCAATGTAATACTTAGTGTTGAGAAAGACACCAATCAATCTTACAATGGCTCTACTACCAAATGGTCTTATGGAAACACCAAAGATCACTCTTCTATGATGTTCATGTTCCCACTTCGATTCACGAACACTTTCCTTTCTAAAGGTGCGATTCGAAATGAGACATGCGCCGAGAAAGCATTTCCTTCCAATGCCTATTGACCATGAACATATCCAGTCTAGTAACCTTTCACGTCGACAGAAATCCTGTCCACTGATAGAAAATCACTGTCTCCAAAATGTCATGACCCGAGATCCTGTATAATGGAATTTATAAACTGGCGGATGTGATCATATTTGGGGCGTCCATGGTATCCCTGGTAAGGTAAATTGAAATCAAATTTGCATATTGATCTGTCTGGGCGAGTACATTAACCACGTTTTCAGATATTCAGACCTTTCTGCTCAAGCCGCACGTGATTCTTGACTTTCTGATATTAAAATAGAATCGGTCGGAAGAAAGTGAATATTATGAAAAATAGTCACGAGTCGTTTTGCACGGCCATCACCTCACTATTGGGTAGTTCGATAGGAGGGAGAGGTGGCAGCAGCTAGGGGCTCTCAGAATGTTGGCACATTTAATAATGTGTCGATAAACATTATACATGTATCAGCCTGTATAATTTCGGCGTATTCGCTCATAGACCCCCCATTTGACAAAAAAGCGAGTGTAAGCTATAGTAATAAGCTAGTGTCCTTTTTTTTTAGTTTTGACAAGAGCTTTACTATAGGGCATCAAACCTGTAGGAATGATGTGTTGTTAAATCATTTTTTGATGCCCCAGTTGTCGTTACCAGACTTTGACCTCATAATTATATAAGGACTGTTCGTATGAATAATTTACAATACCCCAGCTGATTGATTTACCATCAATCACAATGTTTTACTTCCTGTGGTTTATGAATTGACGGGTATATTATTGGTGTTCTCATATTCAATATCACATGTATACAGCCATCATTTCTGTTTTGGACTCGCAAATAGGTCATAAATTGACTTCGAATACAAGACGAGACAAGACGAAAACAATATCACCTGGGCAAAATTCAAGGGTCGATGGAGAAATTTCTTGTGTAGGACGGCTTTTCTCGGACAGGGTGGAGGAAGAGGAGTGCTGTATGCAGAACCGACCGGTAGTGTGCTGCATATCCGGTATAGAATCCTGTGCCAAGATAATAAACCAACCGCGTCTAACGTGCTCACATCCTTCCTCCACTCTTTCCTGTCATGCATTCTTCTCTGGGTTATATTTTAGCATTTATCCCCAGGTACAAACTGCCAGGGGCATGGCTAGGAAATTTCCAGGAAGGGGGTAGGGGGAGGGGAGGGTAGTGGCGGATCCAGGGGCCGGGGCCCGGGCCCCCTCCCCTAGAGAAAAAAACATGTAAAAACACCCAGAAGATGGACCCCTCCCTTGGCTCTCAAGGGAGGGTGGTGTGATTTTTTTAAATTTTCGAAGGCAAAAAAAAATTGTGCTCACTACCCCCCCCCCCACTGAGCGGAAAATCGGCCGGCACGGTTTTCAAATTTTCGCACGAAGTGGGCCCCCTTTTCGGCCCCCTCCCTTGCCGCCGACTGGATCCGACCCTGGGGGAGGGGACTATAAACCCATCGTTCGTTGTGATACGTGACTTTTTGTGTATGTAATTCCTCCTCTATTCAGCCCACCTTCAGTAATTACAAACCTATGATTTATGTAATCGCATTCTGCATGTTCTCGATCCGAATGTCTTTCTCATATTGGTTTGTTGTCTCCCCTTATTGCTGGCCATTTGAAAGGCAAAATAAAAATAATGAAATGGGCTATAGAACTTAGAAGTGGAACTATGAAATCATAATTTTTCTTCCGTATCAGGACAATAATTACCCCTGGATAATCACCCTCAGAAAATTACCCCCGGAAAACTACCCCGAAAAATTACCCCCAAGGATAACTATCCCCCCCCCCCTTGGGACAATTATCCCCAACGTGGACAATGAACCCCCCCTCCCGAGGACAATTACCCTCCCCCCCCCCACCCCCTGAAAATTACCCACTGTTCATTAAAGGGGAAGTCCACCCTGAAAATAGGTTGGTTTAAATAAAAGCATATATTTTTGTTTACTTCATTACTTCCTTCAAGTATTTAAAAAAAATGAGAAGAATGTCTATTTGTCATGGTAAACACAACTTATTTCAATTAAAAGCATTTCACGTGATTTGAAAAAAAGATAATAATTAAAATGTATTATAAGGATTTCATTATGATTTGTTAACTATGACTTTCTTTTAAAGATGAATTTATTATTAAAAACAGCCATAAGACGATTTCCAGATGTAGCCCCTCCTCCAGTAAACACTCTGCTCAAATGAAAATGGTTATTTTCAGTTTCTATTCATTAAATCAGAAATAATACCATAAGGTCTTATAAAATCACTTTATTGACACGAAAGAATGAAAAAAAATTTTGGTTCAATGATTTCAAAATTTTGTTTTGACAAGACGTATTCATTAATGCAGAAACAAAGCCATAATGTCATTTAAAAGTACTTTATTAAAGGTATTACAAAGTTTTGGTATGGGGTCATGAATTTGGTTCAAATGAACATATTGGAAGCATATTCGATTTTACAATATTCAATGATCGTTGTCGCGGTTGAAATCCGAGTCTAAAGCGATGAAATTGTAATTAATAAACTCTTTATGTTGTATAGCGCCCTCTCAAGACTGATATTACTTTAGCTTTAAAACAATGTTTCTTGACTACAATCGACCGATTTGCTATTCCCATTTGGAAATTATATATCGAAACTGCATATTTTGAGATTTTCATGGTCGCAGCTACCATGGAATGGCCTTAGGCGCTATTTGAAATATTTGAAATTTACCGGGAGCACCGGTAAATTTTGATTATTCAATTTGCTCTAAAGCAGAAGTGTTTTAGGGGCTAAATTATTTAGTGCTTATAATATATCCACAGGGCATCCAAATATATCAAAAATTTAAAGAATTACTATCCATCCAATTTCAAAATTTCCCAAAACTTTGTATTACCTTTAACACGCAAGACTGAAAAAATAACTGTTGGTTCAATTACTTCAAAACCTTGTTTTGACAAGACGTACTTATTAATGCAGAAACAAAGCCATAATGTCATATAAAAGTAATTTTTTGACACGCAAGATTGAAAAAAAAAACTTTCGGTTCAATTATTCCAAACCTTGTTTTGACAAGACTCATATAATAATTTATATGAATTATATTTACATAACCCTCGATTCAAAAAATTATTATTTTCAGTTTCCATTCATTAAAGATAAAGTTGGATTCTGGTCACGAGATTACATTCAGGACATTTTGTTGTTGTTAAGAGGTTGGCTATGTAGTACAACCGATGTTTATTATGAGATTTTTAAAATCCTAAAATATTTATTGATAAGAAATCGAATAATCTTGAATGGAAGTCACGTGCACTGCACACAGAATTGGGTCAATATGGGACTACACATACATGTGGCATGAACTTTTGGTCCAAATCTTTAGCTATTTCTTGTCGTATTTCGAAATATGGCTTTCTAGCCATAAGCATACAGCAGGCGCGGATCCAGGGGCCGAGCGGGCCTTGCCCCGCAAAAGAGAGAGAGAAAGAGAAGGAAGGAAAGGGAAAGAAAAAAGAGGATGAAGAAAAGAAAAGAAGGGGGATATCAGTGGCAATTTTCCCGCCAACAAGTTGTCGATCGGGGTCCAAAGGCCCTTGCCTCCCGCCCCTATAAGAGAGAGAAGGAAGGAAGGCCAATATTTCGCTCAGTGGGGGGGGGTGGTAGTGAGCACGATTTTTTTTTTTTTTGCCAGTGGAGGGGCCCGTCTTTTTTTTTTAAAGGTAAAGACCAGTTATGGAAACGCCCCTCTCTCAAAAAATAAAATGGAAGCTCTCATTACCAATCATGTGAAAGAATACGTTTTGACTAATACGTGATGATACAAATTTTGCCGGGAAACCGCCTACTAATTGATATATTTGGTAAATTATTATATCTATTGGGACCAAATAGATATCGCGCACGTGGTCACGGAGTCCCATATACATCTTTCTGTGTACAGTGCTTGTAACTTTACCAAGACTGGGCCAAATTTCTTATCATTTTGATGATTCCAGAACCTTGCAGTACACACCAATACTTATATGTTAGATGATCAACCTTTCTGATCGATTTCACAACGTTTCTTTCACAATGCAATCGCATGACCAGAACTGGTCTTTATCTTTAATACAAACAGGGGTTAAATTTAAGTGTTGTTTTTTGCCAGGGGAGGGCCCCCCTGGATCCGCCACTGGCTTGGGGGCCTCCAGCTCCCCCAACCTTTTTTGAAAAAGTATATATTAAAGAGAAATAGAAAGAAAGAGAGAAAGAAGAAAGAATAGTGACCTGCCAATGTCACAAAAAATGAGGTATCAAAATATGCTCACCTGACCGTGATTAAATGCTTAAAAACCTAAGCTTCCTGGGGCTCTGGGGCTCTGCCCCCTGGATTCCACCTAGGCCCCCCCCCCAAAAAAAAAAAAACGTTTTTGCTCATTACGCCACTGTTGTTCACCATTACGTACCAATATTTGGCTCGCATAATTTCAAATTTGCCCCCTAAGAAATCCTGGATCCGCGCCTGACATACTGATTGCACTCCTTAGCCAGTAAAAGTTCAATTCAATTGATAGCAGTAATTTTCAGTTTCCATTTCTTAACAAAGAAACAATCAACAAATTAGTATCATATAATATAAGACAGAACGAACTCAATAATAATAATATTCTCTACAAGACTAAAACATATTCTGCTTCAATGATTTAGAAACTGGTGTCGAAAGACCCTTTTTTCGGGGGATAATTGTCCTGGGGGTAATTTTCCGGGGTAATAATTGTCCTCGGGACGGGGTGGGGGTAATTTTCCGGGGGGTAATTTTCTGGGGGTAATTGTCCTTGGGGGCCATTGTCCCGCTGGTAATTAGCCGGGGGCAGTGGCGTATGAGCAAACAAGTGGGGGGGGGGGGTCTGGCAGACAAAAAAATCCGCATCACCCCACTCTTACATGCAGGCCCCGCTGAACGTTTTTCAAAGTGGGTGGGGGGAGGCTAAAGTATTTACGATCATGTAGAACGTAGTGTAAATTGGCGTAGGGTCTAGAGGCAAAGCCCCGGCAGGGGTCAAGGGGCAGAGTCCCCGGAAGCTCAGGGGGTATGGGCATTTAATTACGGTTAGATGAGCATATTTTATTCACCTTATTTACCTTATTCATGACACTGGCAGGTCACTAATTGGCGTGGGGTCCAGGGGGCTGAGCCCCTTGAAACTCAGGGATTTGAGGCATTTTATAATGGCCATTGAGCATTCAGGGGTCCACCTTAGGCCCCTTGTTGGGGTCGAGGGGGCGGAGCCCCCGGAAGCTCAGGGGATTTAGGCATTTAATTACGTTCAGATGAGCACATTTTGATAACCTATTTGTGACACTGGCAGTTCACTAATTAACATGGGGTCCAGGGGGCGGAGCCCCCGGAAGCTCAAGGGTTTTAGGCATTGAATAACGGTCAGATGCGTATTCAGGGGCCCGTTTTAGGGCCCTTGGTTAGGTCCAGGGGGCAGTGCCACCGGAAGTTCAGGGGTTTTAGGCATTAAATTACCGTCAGATGAGCATCTAGGGGCCCGTTTTAGGGCCCTAGGTGGGGTCCAGAGGGCAGAGCCCCTGGAAGCTCAGGGGATTTAGGCATTAAATAACGGTCAGATGAGCACATTTTGATAACCTATTTGTGACACTGGCAGGTCACTAATTGGCGTGGGGTCCAGGGAGCGGAGCCCCTCGAAGCCCAGGGGTTTTAGGCAATACATTACGGTCAAATGAGTATCCAGGGGCCCGCCTTAGGGCCATTGGTAGGGTCCAGGGGGCAGAGCCTCCGAAAGCTCAGGGGTTTTAGGCGTTTAATTACGGTCAGATGAGCTTATTTTGATACCGTATTTGTGACACTGGCAGGACACCAATTGGCGTGGGGGTCCAGGGGGCGGAGCCCCCAGAAGCTCAGGGATTTTAGGCATTTTATAACGGTCAGATAAGCATTCAGGGGTCCGCCTTAAGGCCCCTGGTGGGGTCGAGGGGAAAGGCCCCGGAAGCTTAGCATTTGATTTTTTGATTTTGATTTTATTTTCTTCTGCATTCATGTAAGTACACAGTTTTTCGATAATAATAATATGAAGTACAATAAGTATTTTTCCGACAATGAATCATAAATAAGCAAATATATGTATATAAAAAAATGTTATTTACAAAAACGAAATGATAAACTGTCATAGATACTAAATTTCCTCAAACATTATAAAATATTATCAACGACATCTTCGAGCGAATTGCCGGCGAATCTTCCCGCCTCTCTCAGTACAATAAGAGATGAGCATTTTTTGATACCTCATTATTTTGTGACACTGGCAGGTCACTATTCTTTCTTTCTTTCTCTCTTTCTTTCTATTTCTCTTTAGTATACTTTTTCCAAAAAAAGTAGAGCTCGAGGCCCCGGAGCCCCGTCGTTCTGCGGGCCCTGTCATGTAGGCCTCTAAATAAGCATATGTTTTGCCTGACTGTAAATTTAGGAATTTGTAAATTTCCAACAAACGCATAAAAGAGTATAATTTACTAAAAAGTGAGGAAAAATCTCGGAAAATTATGAAAAATAAGAACTAACTGGCTCACCCCCCCCCCACCCCATCAGTACGCCAGTGGCTCCCCCGATCTACACCTTGTTGGCGGGAAAATCGCAACTGATCTCCCCTACCTATCTTCTTTCTCTCTTTCTTTCCTTACCTTTCCCTCTCCCTTCCCTTTCCCTTCCCTTCCTTCTCTCTCTTTTAGGTTTGCTAGGGGGAGGCAAGGGCCTTTCGGCCCCCCCCCCCGATCCACACGTTGTTGGCGGAAAATTGCAACTGATATCCCCCATTTCTTTTCATCTTCCTCGTTTTTTCATTCCCTTTATCTTCTCTTTTCCCTTTGTCTTTCCCTTTCCTTCCTTCTCTCTTATTTTGTTGATGGGGAGGGGGTGGGGGCCAGGGGCGGATCCAGCCGGCGGCAAGGGAGGTTTTTTTGGGGGGGGGGGCACCCGAAAAAAAATTCCCTACGGGAAGGGTTATTTTTTTTTCTACCGCCCCCCCCACCCCTTGGGCGCCAGGAGGGCCCAACTTCTTTTTTTCAAAAAGGGTGTTTTTACCTGTTTTTTTCTAGGGAGGGGCCGGGCCCGGCCCCTGGATCCGCTACTGGTGGGGTAACGGCCTGGGAGGCAAGGCCCTTTCGGCCCCCCCCCCGATCTCCTTATTTTCCCATTTTCTTTTCTTCTTCCTCTTTTTTTTGGGGGGGGTTCCCTTTTAGCTCTCCTCTTTCCCTTTCCCTTCTCTCTTTTTTTTTGGCGGGGCGGGGGGCAAGGGCCTTTCGGCCCCCCGCCGATCCACAACTTGTTGGCGGGAAAATTGCAACTGATATCCCCCTTCTTTTCTTTTCTTCTTCCTCTTTTTTTTCTTCCCTTTATCTCCCCTTTTCTTTTTTTCTTTCCCTTTCCTGCCTTCTCTCTTATTTTCTTGATGGGGCAACAGCGTGGGAGGCAAAACCCTCTCCCCGATCTCCTTCTTTTCCTTCCATTTTCTTTTCTTCTTCCTCTTCTTTCTTTACCTTTCTCTCCTCTTTCCCTTTCCCTTCTTGTCCTTCTCTCTTTTCGCTAAACTGGATATACGGTTATTTACTATAGTGTTACTGTTTATAGTGGCCACTAAATCCTATAAAAACATATGCTCTTCCTGGCTATTTGGGAATGTGTCAGCCTTGCAACAGAAATGTAGAAACGCGCATTTTGTTGAAAATCATGTGATATCACGAACATTTATAAATCACTTGTATGGAATTGGAAGTAGGTCATGGTTTAATTTTATTTGGGGGGCTAGTGTCCCCCCCCCCCCCACCACCAGTACGCCAGTGGTGATTGTCCACGGAGTAATTGTCCTAGAACACTTTTTTTCTTATATTCAGATTGAGAAGTACTCAATTCATTTGTCACAAACAAACACAAACAAAACGAAACATATAATCATAGAATTTCCGTTAGACAAATTATCTATAGAACGTTGGTAATGGGAGGATACTTTTTCACAAACGTATCGTCCTGTAACTATATCGATTGGTGTGGGAAATTTATACAGAGTGGATTTGAAAATACATCAAAAGTGACTAATACATGTACATTATGTACTAAATTTTGCGGTAGTTTAAACAGTGTTTTGAACATGTGTAGCAAGGTCATGATTTTTTAAATTTTAATTCAAATTGATTCACACAATTCACAGAATTTGTTCATCTCCCTTGGATGTGCCCAGCTCTCTCTATCCCAGGCGCGGATCCAGGGGGAGGCCGAGCGGGCCTTGGCCCCCCCCCCAGCAAAAAAAAAAAAAGAGAAAGAGAAAGAGAGAGAAGGAAAAGAAGGGAAAGAAGGATGAAGAAACGAAAAAGGGGAAAAGAAGGAGATCGGGGGGCCGAAAGGGAATTGCCTCCCAGGCTGTTGCTTCCCACCCCCCATCAACAAAAATAAGAAGGAAGGAAAGGGAAAGAAGAAAAGAAAAGGGTGAAAAGAAGGGGAGATCAGTTGCGATTAATTCCGCCAACAACGTGTGGATCGGGGGCGAAAGGCCCTTGCCTCCTCCCAGCAAACCTAAAAGAGAGAGAAGGGAAAGGGAAATTTGCTGAAATGACATAATTTTCCGAGTTTTTCCTCACTTTTTAGTAAATTATACTTTTTTATGTGTTTGTTGTAAAATAACAAATTCCTACATTTACAGTCAGGCAAGAAATATGCTTATTTAGAGGCCTACATGTCAGGGCCCGCGGAACTGCGGGGATTTGGGGCCTCAAGCCCCCAACTTTTTTTGAAAAAGTATATTAAAGAAAAATAGAAAGAAAGAAAAGTGACCTGCCAGTGTCACAAAATAATGAGGTATAAAAATATGCCCATCTGACAGTAATTAAACGCCTAAAACTCCTGAGCTTCTGGGGGCTCCGCCCCCTGGACCCGACTCTAATTAGTGTTCTGCTAGTGTCACAAATAAGGTATAACAAAAATGTTCATCTGACCGTATTAAACGCCTAAAACCCCGTGCTTCCGGGGGCTCTGCCCCCTGGACCCAACCAAGGGCCCCAAGGCGGGCCCCTGGATACTCACCTGACCGTAATTTAATGCCTAAAACCCTTGAGTTTCCGGGGGTTCGCCCTGGACCCCACACCAATTAGTGACCTGCGAGTATCACAAATAAGGTATCTAAATATGCTCATCTGACAGTAATTACACGGCTAAAACCCTGAGCTTCCGGCGGCTCTGCCCCCTGGCGCCAACCAATGGCCCTAAGGCGGGCCTCTGGATGCTCATAAGACCGTAATTTATTGCCTAAAACCCCTGAGCTTCCGGGGGCTCCGCCCCTCGACCCCACCAGGGGGTCTAAGGCAAGCCCCTGAATGCTTATCTGACCGCTGTAAAATGCCTCAAATCTCTGAGTTTCAGGGGGCTCAGCCCACTGGACCCCACGCCAATGAGTGACCTGCCAGTGTCATCAATAAGGTATCAAAATATGCCCATCTGACCGTAATTAAATGCCAATACCACCTGAGCTTCCAGGGCCTCTGCCCCTAGACCCTACGCCAATTTGCGCTACCCTCTACCCGATCACAGATACTTTAGCCTCCGGCCCCCACCCACTTTGAAAAACGTTCAGCGGGGTCTGGAGGCAAGATTGGGGAGATGCAGATTTTTGTCCGCCCCAAAAAAAACGTTTTTGCTCATTACGCCACTGCTGGTCACCATTACGTACCAATATTTGGCTCGCATAATTTCAAATTTGGGCCTCCCCTAAGAAATCCTGGATCCACGCCTGCTCTATCCCCATCTCTTCCTGTCGTGATCATGCTCTCTTTCTGTCTTTCCCTATACCCCCTCCTTCTCTCCCCTCCCTCCTCCTTTTCCCTTTTTTCCAGTCCTCTCTCTCTCTCTCTCCTTCTTCCTCGACCTGTTTCTCTTTCATTCCAGAAAACAAATTTGAGTGAGTTCTATGGGGTGTTTCACAAAGATTTTAAGTCGAACTTAACTCTAAGTTGGACTTAAACATTATGGAGAGCCATTTGTAGCCTTATAATAAAATATATTCAAAAGCAAAACATCCAAGTATTTTAGACTTCATAAATTCCACATCAAGAACATGAAATCTCCTTGATATTATAGAAAATATGAATAATTTGAATCAACATTTAATGCCTTTTAAAATAACTTTTACATAATATTTTCAAAGATGCTAACGGCTTTCCATAATTGTTAAGTCCAACTTAAAGATAAGTTCAACTTAGGATCTTTGTGAAACACCCCCCTGGTCATGCGATGACATGAAAGAAATTGTCGGGAAGCTAGGACTTATGTAGTTATTGGGGCTAATGTAGTACATGTGAAATCAAAACTGGTGGATATTGTGTGATTCTGGAATTACCGAAATGATAAGAAATGGACTCAATTTTGCCAACATTGCAGCATACACAGGACACAGAAATGTGTATATGGCGCAATACACATACATGTGACATGAAAGTTTTGTCCAAACATTTCAGTTCGGCCTTATTTCTTGTCATTTATTGTGGCGACATATCGTTTATGATATTCTTCCCAAATCACTCAAAATAATGAGAAAGTTCACAAATTATATTTCACGTTTACCAGAACTCCACCTTATCTTTACTTTCTTTCCCTATTGTGACAAAATAGATTAGATCAATATCACAAAACAACGCTATTACGCAATATTAGAAATACCCATTAGATAAATTAGTAGTATACTTATTTTTGGCAATAATCATTGTTTTTAATTATATGCATACAGAAATGGAATGAAAACGGTCAATAACGTTTTTTAGTAAAATTGTACCAAAAAATGCTAGGAACACAATGGCATCAAACAATTCACTGTTTCCCGATCGATTTCACAATCACTATGAAAAATTGGTATACAACTTGTAAAAATATAAGGACGGACTTGCTGTCATATAATAATTACAAACATCTCTAAAGGTTGTTTGACTATTAAAACTGAATCTAGAATCATTTCTTTGTTAATGCACAATTGCACACATCGAATATGTCAAAGATATTGTTTCCCTTCACTTTCTGTGATAACCAGTGTTCAGAAAATGTTTCACACCTTCATAACCTAAACATTTGCTTGTTTGTTTTTCTTGCATAATAGTCATATAGCACAATAATGACATCCTAAAGTCACCTACATAGCACGTGAGATTTCAACTAGTTACCAGTTTGACCTCTTTATTTTTTATGAACAATAGGTTAAAACTTTACTCTTTATTATGTCTTGATTGAGGGAAATATTATGATCATTATTACCCAAAAAAAAAAAACAAAAAAACAAAAACAAAAACAAAAACAAAAACAAAAAAAACAATATATATATATATTTATATATTAAAAAGTATTTCTACAACATTCTACAATTATTCAAGGCAAGTCCATCTAAAAACTTTTGATGTCTATCATCTTGTCATTATCTGGATAACGTCCATATTTGAACATTTCTTTTTCATTAACTTAGCAATTTTATTCAAAAAATTCCCATGTTAATAACAAAAAGGCTCTGAATACATGTACTACCAAATGCTGCCATTTTAAGAAAAAAAGGGATCATCATCCTCTTCTTGACAATGGACACATGCATTGGAATCACAATTGCAGTTTTACATTTAACACTTATACATGCAATGCAGATGATTTTTGTCCACACACAAAGACATGTACACAACATTGTTCCATGTATAGACATAATATGAATGAATTTGAAGATAAAATATTGAATACCAACACCACAATTTGAAACAAATAACATGCCATTAAATATGTTAAATATGCTTTCTTTTTATATTTAAATTATAAAGCAACATGTGTTAGTTGGATCAAGCACAAAGAGTTAACTGAACTTTCGATATAAAAAGGAATGTCTTGAAGAAGTCAAATGCTGATACATGTATTATGGATGATTTTAGAATACTATGGAGGTAGAGAAGAAGTGAGTAAATAAGTAAAGCTTTTTTAAATAACTTTTCATATACATAGCACAATCCAAATGACAAAACTGACAAGGAATACCATGTAGGAATCTTCAGAAAAGTTTGCCGATATATATGTTATTGCCATATATATAATATAATTCTATTTAAGGCTCGGATGTAGATATGATTTTATATGGAACAGAGAAACAGAACCAAAGACATAGTGTTCATATAATTCAGACCAAAGCTTTTGTAACACCACACAAGCTTAATAGAAATGTTTTCATTGCTGAATCATTACTACATATATTAATTAGCATTGTTTTAAATTCATTTAGACAAAATCATATGGTGGGTGTTTTTCATATCCTATATCACTTACAAGGAAGACACGCCATACCATACTGGAATGTATTGCATACAAAAAGGTAATACTGCACATTCACACCATTTGTAATTACTACAAAGTACAGTGAACTCTGCATAAGTCAAATCAGTTGGGACTGCGAAAAAACAGTTTGACTCGTGCAAAATTTGACTTAGGAAGTGTAAATAATATGTGATTTGCATAGTTTGGTCCAAAAATTTAATATGACCTAGGGAAAATTTGTTTTGTGCAACTTCAATTTTTGCAGAGTAAACTGTACATTTTTTTTTTAGACACCATAAACTGTGAATGTATTAACATGAAAGTGACTTACAGGAAGCTTTCTTTAACTCAAGCTCAATGTAGAATGAAACTTCATGTTTGTATTCATATTTCTTGTTCATAGACCAAATCAAACTACCTTTGTGTCACTTTTCATTGTGGTTACACTAGTACACGACCCAATCAATTCTGGGTATTGAAAGAGGGCAAGAACAGGCCCTTGATGGTTTGGAATTTTCTATGAATCTTACACATAAATGGCTAATGCGGTGATTGAATCACAGTAAGCTTTGATACATTAAGAAAGTAGACAGAAATATAAAGCCAGGTCCTTGATCAAAGTATCACAACCCACCCACCCTCCTACCTCTAAGCATGCAACAAATTGTATGTCTCTCTTTATGTGTCAAAATATGTTGTTATACATGTATTCATCATTTCTTTAACATGACAACAGGTAGCCCAAGGTGAACGATTTTTTTTCCTCCCTTCCTTTAAAATAAGATGCTGAACTTGGCATTGATTTTGGAGCATGTACACTAAATGACTAAAATGGTTCTCCATTGAAGCCAATGAGAAGGGATAGAGTATGCATGCTCCAGACTTTCCTTTACTTTAACTTCATAAAGAAGGTGGGAGGAAAAAAAATCCTTCAGCTACACATCTCATAAAATAAAATGATACCCATGCTAATTAGCATTGATGAAATCCATGATCTTTGATGTATGTTAACCCCTCTACTCTCATTGCATCTATCTTCTGGGCAGCAATCTACACATCCCCATCCAGCTCTGGACTTAGCACAGAAGTAGTACTTGGACAGTTGTAAAGTAGCCGCTGTGCATCCTTCCACAGAGGCACAAGATTTATCTATTCCCAATTTTCCTCGCTCCTCTTCATAGAAAAAAAGCATAGGGAAAAATAATAGAGAACATTGCTGCTGGTAAAGGTTGTTGTAATCACATTATGGTGAACTTATAGCCCTCTTCAAATCCTAAAACCTAAGAAAATTGAATATTGTGTGGATACTGGATTACTGGATAGAGAGAAGGTTTAAAGAGATAAACTCACATGATCGAAGAAGGTAATTTAAATAGAACTTTTTAAAAAAGTGCATTTAACACTCAATCAATGTAAACTAAAAGAAATGTTGAATGTGTAGCAACTGAAATTAGAACGATATTGATTATTGATTGATCCAGTTCTTTTTACAGTCTAAACAATAAAAAATGATGCATAATAGGCTAGTTTATGAAAAGAATAACACACAATACTAAACTACTCTATTCTAGTAGCTTACTTGAGTAAGTAACTCGTGTAAGGCATCTGTCTTGGGTGATGGAGCAAGTCTGGATGTTGTTGGATCCAATGCAGTTATCATTGGTGTCCTCACCAGAACAGCTGTAACACTGCAGCCCTTCAGCTAGAAAGAGAGAGAGTGAGAATACAAGGAAGGAGGGATAGATTAGATAGAGGGATAGATAGAGGGAAGAGGGGGAGGAGGACATAACACATAAATATTTTAGCTGGGGGTAAAAAAAAAAAGGGACTACAGACTTGAGTGAGCATACATATTTGGGGTTTCCAAGATAAAGATGAAGTATTATTGGTATTTTCCCATTAAAAATCCACCCTGGCCTTTCCCTGCCATTGTCCTTGCTAATCTGATTGCCCTGGATTTGTACAGGGTCATGATTTGTTATTAAGGTGTTCAAATTAAATTACAATTTCACAAAGACATCAAAACCCACACAAATCAACTTAGTATTTAATAAACACACAGACATATGTCGCACTGACTTCAACAGAACTCACAGACTCAGTCACAGAAAACTCATCACAGATAGTGAATCATCAGCATCAGCATCAGTCTACACAAGTGAGAGGTGATCCTGTTAAAACTTCCGGTTGTTTCATCGAGTGGTGCTTGATTTTAACCTGAACTATTATTACTTGCATGGTGGGTGGACGCACGTATTTAATTTTACAATCATTCTACAATCCCAGCCCTAACTTGTAATTTAGACTATATTAAGTTGGAGTGAACATGGTTATTAAGGACATAAGGTTGTACTTCGAGACCTAACTTTAGACCTATTTCTATTCCAATCATGGCAATGCTAGCAATTAGACATTTTGCATGTCAGGTTTCTGCCTCATTTTATCTCTGATTGTGACATGCGCATGTGGAACAAGGTCCAGGAAAATGACTTGACTTAATTGAACCGACTCTTAAGACCGAGTCTAACTCTGAGTAAGCAATGAAGAAGGTTATCCAATTAAATTTGCCAATTAGGAAGGTCAAAGAAAGGCAAAGTCTAGATCTCCCATAACTTAGTTTAATGATTAACTCAAAGTAATTAAGTTTACATAGAGTCTTCTAGCCTTCTAGGTCTACTCTACTCTACTGTCGAGTACTAATCTAGACTATACATGTAGGCTAGACCCACTACAGCAAAGCATAGAGAGTCAAGACTGCGTATGGACCTCTAGCGCTGTACCATGTGCTAATAGGCAGCAATTTCTTACGTCAATAGTCAATACACTTATAACACACAATTCACAAATGTACACAATCATGCCGATAAAAGTACTGTAACTAGACTCTAGCAAGTTTGACAGTGGACTCACGATTTTAATTTTTAAATTATTCTTTCTAACATCGGTGTCATCAATTGTCACTTAAGTACCAATTTTGAGTGAAATCAGTTTAGTTGTGCACAGTGGTGTTTGAAATGTTGAGATCAATAAAACAGCCAGGATTGCGATGCAGCTATGCTATGACTACGAGTATGACTGTGTGGCTAGACCTTGAACCTTGACTAAGTAAGGCCTAGGGTCTAAGTTCTAAATCTATACATTTCTGATTTTTTAGATGGTTAATCGAGGTCTTCCATATATATGGATAATGCTAGCTTGTCCAGTAACATATTTGTCAATGGCTTGCGGCTATCAGTATCACAGTAAATGCTTAACTAGGTCTATGGCTGGCTATGGCTATGCTAGACCGAAGATTTCTGTCTCTTTCGTTCGTTAGCCTCTGATTTGGGTAGGGTCGGCTCCTCTCTTTAGAGACAGAAGCCGACCATAGGCGCTCCTATGAAAACATTTTGGCCATTTATGGCCAAAACTCTTGCCAAATACTACATTTTACCCGATGCATATCCGATGCATTTATTTGTTAATTAGGCCTAGGCTAAACTACATCGGTTCCACTTACCAGATTGACTGTATGATGCATTTAAGGTCTTTTTCCGGATTTTCATCGCCGAAAATGAGCTCCGTGTTGAAATTCTTGCAGCCGTATTTTTAACTGTTACTGCGCATGAAGGAAGATGACGTCATCCATTCACAGTAACAGTTAAAAATACGGCTGCAAGAATTTCAACACGGAGCTCATTTTCGGCGATGAAAATCCGGAAAAAAGACCCTTAAATGCATCATACAGTCAATCTGGTAAGTGGAACCGATGTAGTTTAGCCTAGGCCTAATTAACAATAATAAATGCATCGGATATGCATCGGGTAAAATGTAGTATTTAAGCAAGAGTTTTGGCCATAAATGGCCAAAATGTTTTCACAGGAGCGCCTATGGTCGGCTTCTGTCTCTAAAGAGAGGAGCCGACCCTACCCAAATCAGAGGCTAACGAACGAAAGAGACAGAAATCTTCGGTCTATGGCTATGCATGGTCAAGAGCCGGATGGGCCGTGGGGTCGTGTAGGTGGGGTCGGGTAGGTATAGCCTATAGCCTTGTATAGGCTCGTTATGCTGGCGCAGCGCAGGGCGCGGCCGCAAACCGACACAACATTCAAGTTAGTCTGCTGCGCGCTGCGCTGCTTCATGATATTGATAGCAGTATTCCAGTAAACCTATCAGTATCAGAATTTGATTTTTTACAAACTTACCCAGATGATGTATGCTGACATAGGACAGTGATACCACAAGGAGTATAAATGATTTCAAATACATCTGGTAATTCAGGTGTTTGATGGTAAAATTGTGTGTAAACAAAGCTGTTGCCGGGTGAGTCAAATCACCCGCGGCCGCGAACATCTGTACTGTGCATGCATGCATGCAGTGTATTATACTAGTAGATTATGATATTTGGCTACTGACTATAGTTTAGTGAAAGCAAACACAGACGATTTACGCGTGGCCGATCATACTGAAATTTAGCGATTTAATCAATAAAAGGGAGAAATGGTAGGATCACAGCAAAGATGACATATAGGACCTAATATAGTAGTTGCAGCGAGCTCTTGCTTTGTTTTTTTTTTAAGGGCTTTAATTGTTGAGAGTCAGAGGCGGTGATCCAGGGGGAGGCAAGGGGAGCACAGTGCCCCCGGGGACCCCAGAAGTGCCCCTTTTTACATAAGAAAAGTGTCCCCCTTTTACTTCAGATCGATATTAAGTGCCCCTTACTATCTCTGATAGTGCCGCATTAATTACCTCTGATAATTACATGCCCCTTTTCCTTTCAAATAAGTGCCCTTTCCTTCTGATTAGTACCCGCCCCTGGATCCACCACTGTAATAGAAGCAGCAGCAGTAGCGAACGGGCCAATTTCATTTTGGAATTATTTTTTAAATTTCAAGCATAGGCCAAGCTATATTTTTTCCTTCTTCAATTCATAATGTACTATAGTATAGGCTTCATAAGCTTATCCATATTTTCCACTTCTAATTTCATTTCATTTTTAGCTTCATGTGGCAATGACTAGCTGGCTTGACTGCCCAGCTACAATATTCCCACATATCTGGGTTTCATTAAGAGCAATTTATGATTATACTTACCAAGCTTACATGATTGTAGTGAGCACTATTTTTTTTTTTGCCAGGGGGCACGTGCCCCCTGTGCCCCCTGCCATCCGCCACTGCCTGCATATATCCCCCAGAAAACTAACCCTGGCTTCTTCAAAACTCGGAGGACCGTGCATGGGTCTACCATACATATGGGACAACTACTCCTTTGGACAACACCCCCCCTTAGTCAGCTACTCGTTAAATTATAATTCAATTCAAATCAAAAGGATTTAAAAAAAAATTAAAAATCAAAAAAGTGTAACAAAGACAATTGAGTGCAAAACGTCAAAATTACAATTACCAAGAATGGCGAAAATTAACGTACTACAGCATGACTCTTCTAGAAAATTACATTTATATAGAGATGAAAATAAATTATATTACTCGTAATACTTTTTACAATCTTTATGACCACGAATACCGCATCGGGACAACTACCCCAGACAATGCAGACACCCCTCCCTTCCATGCCCACTGCAGTGAAATGGTCTGATCACTATTTTCATTATAAATTTGCCATTTAAAAAAGCCTAAAAATATATGAAAAATAATGAAACAATTGAAAATTTCAAAATTTTACAGCGAAATATATTCTTACATGATTTTCAGAGTCTGTATTACATTATCCGTCTTCTACACATTTCTCAACACGGCGCCACAAAGCTAGCTAAAGCTGTCGGCTATCTTTCAATTACGCATGCGCATTCTCAATTGTCGGCCATTATCTCCGAGATTTCCTACACGATTAAGATTGCCCTTTTCTAAAGTGAAATTGTGGAAGATTGCCTCCAAAAACATGAACAGGATATTGGTAAGAAGCTCACTCATTACTTTAAAATCCATTTCCCACGTATCTTTGACAAATTCGCTGTTTTGTTTGCAATATGCGAGTATACGTATCACGTATGCCACTTCCATTTACAACTTCGAACTCGCTGGCGCTGCGACGGCAGCAGTGAACTCGATGGATGGGCCGTCCGCTCCGCTCCGATGGCTTGTCGGCTAGATCTAGACGCTATAAAAATATTGTACAGCGCGGAATAGGAATAGTTCTACGTGCATAGACTAGTGCTATTTGAATGATGAATATGTTATGTTAAATCCGAAGCCAAAACTTGAACTTGGCAAAACCAAAACTAAAAGAGTAGCCTTTGAAAGTTTGACTTTATGTAATGTTTGTCAAGACTCGAGTGTCGGACAGGCGCGCACCGCAGACAACCCGAATCCGGGCTAACTCGGCCTACGGCTACGGGCGAACTTGGCCTTGCTGTAGAAACGGTCCCCTAACCCTAAACCTAACCCTAAACCTAACCCTAACCCTAAATCTAACCCTAACCCTAAACCTAACCCTAACCCTAAACCTAACCCTAACCCTAAACCTAACCCTAAACCTGCAAAAAATGACCGTTTTACAGCGAGGCCGAGTTCGCCTGGAGGCCGAGTTGGCCCGACTCCGGACAACACCCCCTCATCATATGTCATGATGAGCGTCCAAAGTTGGCAGACATTAAACAAATTTGCTGATCTTTTGTGAGTTTTGTCAACATTTTCATAATGTCACACCCAAAATGCCTATTGGAGTCTTGCCTCTTGGTAAATTCCATGTTCCTCTAATTCATCAGATTTTCAAAATCTTACTGTTTTTTTAAAAACATGGTCATGGAATAGTCCGCGAATTAAGGTCATACCTTGAATACCTTGAATACCAAAGCTTCTGGAAGAAAGCCGTCTCCAGCTGTCAAGCTTCTAGATCTTACTTCAAGGGGAGGGGGGGGGGGGTGTCCCAGCTTCCGGGGCTTGCACCATGGTCATTTTACATCTGTATCTTGCTTGCTGGGTCATATCAGGATTGTCATAGTTGGAGTGTCTACTGGGAGAAGGGTGAATTATTTTGCTCCTTCCAGTGTTTGTCAAGTCTGGCTTCAAAGCTGTTCACCGAGGCTGCAGATACTACCGACTCAGGGAGGGAGTTCCAGCCATTGAGGACCCTGTGGCTAAACGAGTCTTGCCTGTTTCATAGACGCAGGCTATGTTAAGTGGAAAATACTCCATCCCTCTGATAGGACGTTAAATTGAGACCCCGTGTACAGGAGAGTCACCACCCTTGCACGTTAAGAACCCACTGCACTATTCGTATAAGAGTAGGGGAAAACCCCGGTGTAGTGGTCCACCTGCACACCCCAATCAGGCCGAGTATATACGGCATCTGCAAAAATCTTCTGTATTGAAGGAGGCAGATTATCTTGAAGAAGAGAAGAAGAGAAGGATTATGCATTGCTGCAACCCGGCAAGTCGACTTTTGACTCTTTAGCCTTTTTTTAGGGCAAGAAGACGAGTTGTTGGAAGTTGGAACTCTGTAAGTCAACTTGTTTAGGATGAGAAGACGAGTTGTTGGAACTCAGCAAGTAACTTGTTTAGGATGAAAGGACATGATGCATGTTGTTAGAACTCGGCAAGTGACTTGTTTTCGGAGTAAAATGACATCAAGATCATCAATTTTGGTTAACATTTGATTCTGCAGTAAGGCAATGTCGTTTTCAAATGTAGATCTACTAGTAAGTACTAGATAATCTGCATGGTTGCTCTCATCAACACGGCTGATGTATGGGAAGCTACACAAATTTCTCGCTGCTGCTAGTATGACTACAGTTGCGAAAGTAGTCTACTAAATTTTGAAAACGACATTTCCTCACTAATCAGAATCCCTTACCCCCAAAAATTGTATGATATTCTTCAAAATAGAATGAAAAAATATGATATTTTATTAATTTTATCCATGATGTTGAGAGTTGGGATTGTAGGTCTTAGTGTAGTAGGCCCCAACCCTAACTTAGATCTTTAGAATCCACATGATTTTGCATACCATTCACGTCGAAATTGTAACTTGTATATGATTTGTTTCCATATAATACTAATTAAAAATTATTCCTCTATGGCCAACCTTTCTTTCTCTTTCCCTTTCCCTCC
The DNA here is from genome assembly GCA_037976565.1 of Mesocentrotus franciscanus. Classification (NCBI taxonomy): domain Eukaryota; kingdom Metazoa; phylum Echinodermata; class Echinoidea; order Camarodonta; family Strongylocentrotidae; genus Mesocentrotus; species Mesocentrotus franciscanus. Next base: position 24,234,954 of record CP137669.1, on the reverse strand, counting down.
CTGTCTCTTTCTCTCTTTCTCTCTTTCTCTCTTTCTCTCTCTCTCTCTCTCTCTCTCTCTCTCTCTCTCTCTCTCTCTCTTTGTTCCCCTTTCTCCTCTTCTCTCTCTCTGTCTCTTTCTATATAAGCATTTTTAAGAGTTAAAATCTGAATGCAAATGTAATACATGTACCAACAAAATGCATAAAATTGGCATGAATTAGCATTTTATGATGGGTGCCATACAGGCATACAGCAATTGAGTGGCACTCTTTTTGTATACATATGAGTCACAATGTATGCAAAAATATTGGTAGTAATAGATGGCAGCAAACCAGTTAAGAGTAGACCTCGATAAAATGTTCTTGTTAGTTCTCGTACATGTGCACACCCTAATTCTTTTCCATGAGTGGTTTTTAGTGGAATTTCAGTTAATGTACACAATATTTGGTGCTTTTGTCTGCTGCATCATGATAATCACACAAAAAATACCCTAACCCACCCTCCTATATCTTCATAATCTCATATTCTCAAGCTATTTTTCAATTGATTGCTACACACCCACATTTACATTTACATGTGTATCTTACTATCCTTACAATTTGCCCATGTGAACAATTTTGGTGCTTACTGACCATGCTAGAAATTTGAAATAAACTTAATGTGATTATTTGAACAACTTTTTATTTGCTTATCCTATGTTCTTTTGTTTTTTTACTGCTACAGGCTGTACGAAGTCTTGTCCCAAGGGCAGGCAAAACTTTCTCTACCTCAGCAAGGACACAAGTTGAAAATAAAGTGAAAGAATCTCAAACAAAATTCCAGGTATGGTTGTAATAACATGCATATTGCTTTATTATTTATTCTCTTATTCCACTTTTGAAAATAAGAGTTAAAAATGACATTGGTTTTTTATCATAAATTCTGCTATTTTTTTATCAGGATCACAAAGACAAGTTACTGACTCAGATGAGTTTTGCCAAATATAATAGGGCAAAACGAAATTGAAACATTTCTCATATAAGATGATGATTTACCTTTTAACAATCTTTAGAATGTATGTCCAGAAAGAAAGAGCGTGATAAAGAACTTGAATATAATGGATATTGATATAAATTATAATTTTAAAACCATTTTCAATTTATCTTAGCATTTAAAAAGAAGGTCAAGTTTAAGAGTGAAAAATGATTTGAGAGGTTCCTCATTCTTTTTCTTTTTTATACATGTATCAGTTTGAGAGAATATCATAGTAGGAATGTCACTGAAATGTACTGCTCTTTTAATTGTCCTCATATTCAAATTATATGATGAGAAATGGGTAAAAAGTTTCAACCAAACTTAAATGCCACCAGTGGGGTTTTTTGTCCCCTGTACCAATTTCTGTGTGCAATGTATGTTATTTTTAGCAAGATTTAGTAACATTTTGTAGCATTTCGATGCCATTTTCAACACCTCACGGTATATATTAATTTATTATGTTATCTTCTGACAGTTTTTTCTTTTCTTTTTTCTTCAATGTAATTGCATAACCAGTAGACTACCTCACTTTATCTTTAAACCAGTCAGAGGTACATAGTAATTAGTAAATACGGTTAACAACTGAATTATTCATACCCCTTTTAAATTTTATGTTATTTGTGTTTTTCGTAACTCAAGAATGAAAGGTGAACTGGTTTAATTAGGGCCTTTGTTAATTACTTTTAGATGTAAGCTTTGATATGTCGCATTCTCAAGAAACATAAATCGATACTAATCAATTTTATACATAACAGTACTTTAAAAAAATTACAAAAAAAAACTTGGTAAGGGTATGTGACATGAACAAACATTGGATCCGTCATCCCAGCCCTCAGTATTACTGGCCAACATTTTATAGTTTAACTCTAATCCTTTGTTCAAAATTTTTACCAGGCACCTGATGGCAACCCCATCCATCTGAAGAAGGGAGGGATAGACTACGCCGTCTACTCCTTCATGATGGGTCTGACGGCAGTGGGCACTTTATGGAGCTGTGTCTCTCTCTTCAATTACGCCATGCCAAAGAAGTAGGAAGCCGTACTCTTCAGGATACTGCAATACCAATTGTGCACAGAATAGATGTCTATCACTTCGCTTTGAACTGCTTATCTGTGTGTGAAGATGACTACATTGTACATAGTATAGCGATTTGATGAAGTTTGATACACCATCAGATATGCACACTATTAAGCTATCATAAACAACCGTCATTCTGCAGCATTTTTATCCCATCGACAAGCATTTGTGACTTCGATATCTCATACTATAGCACAGTGAATATTCTGTTTACCGGTAACCATGACACAAGATATTTTCTCTTAAAATGAAAATCACATTCTGTAATGCCTCTTTGGAAGCTATGTTATTCAAAAGATTTAGGTTGAACACTTGGGATCAATAATTCATCAAGCAGGGAATCCACTTGTCTTTTCTCAATGTGAACATGTGTACAAAATGAATATTTCTGATGTGAAAGTTATATATTGTGTATCCACCTTGTGGACTTGAAATTAAATTAATGTGATATATACAGATTGACCATTTTGCTTTATTATGTCTGTGTTGTGTTCAGTAGAAATGATTTTTGTACAGGGTGTGTACTGTGTAGGATAAGTAGAAATATTTTGTTCCTTTTAATTCAGACAAAAAAGTCAGAGAAGCAGACTGGTTAAAATTTGAGCAAAATAGGACAAAAATAAGAAAGTTATGAATTTTGAAAATTGTAATCACTACCTGTATGGGAGCTTCAAATTTTCTGAATTGACGCCCTGTGATGTAGTGCTGGACAAATTTCCCATTTATCCCAACACACAAAATCTCTTCTTTTTTTTTCCTTTTTTGAATATGACTTGAGGGTCTTTCGTATTTAGGAGACTTGTAATAATATGTTGTCCATTACCGTAAGTATTTACAGCAGTGTCCCAAGAGAAAAGGCATTTAGGAAGAAAACAGAAATTAATGATATTTTTGTACACAACAATCGTGACAGTTGTACGAGACTACATGTACGTCACAATCCTCTTTCCAAATTGGCAATTTGAGATTTGCATGGATTTAGTGATCTCCTATTTCAAACATTCATAACTCTTATTCCTTGACTGATTTATTTTAAACTTTCACCATTCTGTTTCTCTTGTTTTTCTGCTTTCATACAAATGAACTTCTTAGAAGGGTTGGATTACGTTTTAAATTCTGTTTGATTTTCATTGATATAATGGACTTCTTAATGTTGTCTTAAGACACTTAACTTCAAAGCTTATCATGTTTAAAATATAGTCTCAGATGCAAATCAATTATAGAGAAAAAGAATTCACTTGGATTTACTAACTACATGTACTTTAGTCATGGGCTTATATTTAAAGAGGCTCTGTAGAATTCTTTTTTTTTATTCTATGTTTAAATTTTTTTTTTGTAAATCAATAGATTTTGTGTTTTCATCTGGGGATTTTGCTGAGTTAGTATATGTATTTGAGAAAGGTGTGTGGTGAATGTGCATGACAATGATTGAAAGAGAGTACTACTTCTTAGTTGATTAAACTATATAAAGACAATTCTAAAATAGACTGGTTTTAAGGGGGATTATAGACTTTTTGTCAAGTATGATATCGTCCAGAGTAGGAGATGAGGGCAATATGTACATGTTGTCTTATATCACCAGAATAAATGAGAATGTCAATATCAGTATGTGAGATGAAGGGTAACTTGGTCTGTACATCATAATTTTGGTTTGGTAAAAAATACAATCATATGGCTGGCATGACATGTGTCACTTCTGAAATAAAGATCTTTTACTTCTCTAGGTGTCAACAAAATTATCATTGATAATGAGTAAAAATGACACCTCATATCAAGCTAAATTTAGCAACTTGTAAAACAAAAGATTGCCAAATTTCATGGATGACAGTTTATGACGCTCATGTTTTCTAATTTGAATATATATATATACCTTTGTAGGGGTTTTTCCATTAAAAAAAATTAGGATGATATAATGCCTTTTAGTTATTAATAGAAGACAAAAACACCTGTATATCACTTTTTTATCACAATATTTCACATGCTAATAGTTGCTACCTGTTATTTCTTCATTTGTGATGTTATACTGAATATGGAATAGCAGGTGAAATGCATAATGGTCAATAATTTTTCTTTTACAATGCAATTGTGGGTGTCAGTGGCGGATCCAGGGGGGGGGGCCCTCCCCTAGGAAAAAAAACATGTAAAAAAAACATGTAAAAACACCCTTTTTTGGGAATTTTCAAATTTTCGCACGAAGTGGGCCCCTTTTTCAGCCCCCTCCCTTGCCGCCGGCTGGTTCCGCCCCTGATGGGTGTAATGATCTTTATTCTGTAAAGGGGGAGCCCACCCTAATATTAGTTTGGTTTTGATAGAAGCAGAAAAATGAAAGGAACCATTCAGTGAAATTTCCAGCAAATCCGGATTACAAATAAGAATGTTATGAATTTTTGAAGTTGCAATCAATGTGACGTAGATCCCCCAACACTTTTTGAGAAGAGGGAATTAGAGCTAAAGTTAGGGTATTCCTATGTTTTCAGATGGTGATCTCTCCCAGCCAAAAGTAGCATCTAAGTGTCCCCAACCCATTCAAACAGATTTTTGCCCACGTTGAAATTATTTCTACAATAATTTCCAACTAGGCCATTCCTCCCCCTCCCCCTTCCCCCACTCAACCAGCCCGCGCGCCACCCGGCCCGCGCGCCCAACACTGCCTCAGAAGCTTGAGATTACTATTTTTTTAATTGGATGGCAAGTTATATGATGTTTTATTGTCTTTCTTGGTTTCTTGTTAGTTTTAGGGCTAATAATAAACGTTATGAACCGGGTGATCTAGCAAATTATCACTTTATCAGAATTAATTAAGTTTTCAACACGGTTTCCAAAAGAAGACTACACAAGTCGACATGACAAGACCGTCCAGGAGCCAAGATTCCACGTTTCAGGTATATTTTGTGTATTGATTCTTTTTTCTTAAACTCTAAGTCTCTAATATTATGCCACAAAAAGATTCCAGAATTTAATCTTGTCAAAAGCTTAAAAAAAGAATAGATGACTACTTTGTGTGTTTTTGAGCTGTGGCCTGAGCTGAGCGTGTGTGAAAAACTCCTGATGCAATAGTTTAGCCCCACATGTTGGATATTTTGTCATGCATGTTGTAGTTTGTGAAAGAATCCAGCAGTCGGCACTGCACAGCACAGCGCAGCACAGATACAGGTGCATACAGGCGCGGACTGGAAAGTACTAGTTAGTTGAGTTGGTATAGTGTAGCTCGTGGGCAGATCCTGGAGGTCAAAGGGTTTAGGGAAGAAATCTGATTTGTGTACAAAACAAGTTCAAATAAAACTGGTTTGACTTTGAGACAAGCAGTCAAGATGGAATGTCTTTCAGTTTCATGTCGGTCTAGTCTCCTGAAAGTGAAACTGCCTTGGCTCTGACTGAGTAGAATCTAACTTATTTCATACTTCATTTTGTATTACTTGTTGGATGTATAGATCTAGATCTAGTGAGTTGAAAATCATTGTCCACTGACTGTGACAGTGACGGGCTATTGTTGGTCTGCTTCGACGACATTCCATTGAAACATATCTTGACTTCAGAAGACACTGTCATCAGTGACGTAACAGCTGGATGTCCATGAATTAATTTTGATTTTAAGACTGGATGGATTCATTGATTCGTTCAAAAAAAAGAAAATATGGGGGTGGAGGGGGTATTTAAATCAAACCAAATATCAGTGAAAAAAAAGAGAAAGAGAGAAGCCTATAATTTTTTATACCACATGTTATCCACATTTAAAAAAAAAAAAGAAAAAGAAGAAGAAGAGAAGGAAGAGAGAGAAGAAAAAAAAAATTAATAGTAAAAAGAGAGGCGTTGGTGATTATAGTCAGTTATATACCTCACTTTAGAAATCTAGCCATCTGATTGGTCGAAATTGGAGTCGTGATTTCAAGCCATGCCCAACTCACAGGGCATAGCAATAGCCCACAGGGCCTAGTTAAAAGTTTCTACCCTCCGCCTCATTATCCTGCGATTCCCATTGGTTTACTGCGATCCCCATTGGTTTGCGTGTTAAAATTGTCTACGTGCAAGCACGGACGCCATATACAGTGCTCTTTGTCTGCGATTCCCAAATGATTGAAACTTTCACTCGAAGATTAAGCGAAGATTAACAGACAGTGTTTCAGATTTTCTGTGATGTTTTAACAAATTTTTACTCACTAAAAGTCTAAGGTAAGAATTCTTGGTAGATTTTTGTTTTAATTCGGCATATAAAAGTCATATCGACTGCTTTAATACTCGAGGACTAGCTGTTTCTATACTGGCTCGCGGGATAGTTGAATCCCTTGAGCGTATAGAAACAGCTAGTCCTCTCGTAGCAGTCGATATAACTATACTCTTAACTGATTGCCACTACAACAAAAAACAACAGTGGACCTTCAAGGTCATCTCAAAGTTGGAGGATTTCAGAATGCCAACCCAGGTCAAGTATTGCTGCAAGATTTTGTTAAGACAATAAGTTCTGATAAACTTTGTTTTAAAAGGATTCAATGTGCTTTCATGTTCAGGTGTGTGAAATAAAAATTAGAGTATTGACGGTATTGGATTTGGAGAATAGTTTGATAATGATACTTCCATGTACAAACAGCCCTTGTTGTTGTGTTTTTTTAAATTGTTATTGTTTAAATCAAATTTTGATACAGATTTATTTCATATCAGCCTTTGAAATTGTACCCCACAAAATTCCAACTATTTTTGTTTACACATAAAGTTCCCTCAAAATATCTATTACCGGGAAATATTATATACCTCACTTTAGAAATCTGGCCATCTGATTGGTCGAAATTGGAGTCATGATTTCAAGCCATGCCCCACTCACAGGGAATAGCAATAGCCCACAGGGAATAGTTATAAATTTGTACCCTCATCCTCATCCTCATCCTCCTGCGATCCCTATTGGTTTACGTGTTAATTAACTTAGTTTGTGCGGAGCGCGGCATTCCATACATTTTTTGTGCTATTAATTTGGTTCTACAAACACAGCGCAGACGACCGCCGATCTTGATTGTAGCTAGGCCTAGATCTACCGGTACATGTAATGACGAGATGACGCCCCTGTGGAAATATAGAGATAAACCTGCTCTTTCATATGACACCTCATTTTTTTAGTATAACCTTCAGGATCACAAGCAATAAAGGTTTGAATCTCGATTTGGAAATTTATTTCATTGACCAATTTGGCATGATCGCGCAATGCACGTACAGACTGCATAGGGATATGCGTGCAATCTTAATGGCCAACTAAGCTACCCGGCCCAGTGCAAGTTGATCAACATAGAACCTCGATAGCGTAAACAAACTTGATTACCATGATTGACCAGTAAGTCGCCCGAAATTGTATTCTATGACCCTGTTTTCAGTATATAAAAGTTATAATGACTGCTTTAATATTCGAGGCATAGTTGATTTTGGGGCTCTCGGGGAGGTTACCTATCACCCTATCACCCCTCGGCACTCCTTGGAGTGATGGCACGATGTAACCTCCCCTTGAGCAATAAAAACAACTATGCCTCTCATAGCAGTCATTATTACTATACTATTAAAGAGGAAACAGCCATAATTTTTTTTTCTCCATAAATGTCTGTTTGCACTTTCATAGATTCAAGATGCCATCTGCTTGTGATTTTGGAATTGATGACATAGAAGACATCATATCAGCTGGGGATGTCACACCAAAGGAACGTTATGCTAACAAACAAGATGTGATGCCCAAAGTATTAAATCGAAAGAAGGACAGAAGAAAAAAAGAGGAAGATGTCAAAGCGGACAGGTATTGCAGGGCTTCACACTAACTTTTTTGAAAGGGGCTCCGGATTTGAGTTTTTAATGTCTTTATACATGAGCCCTGCGTTAAAAATTTGAATTTTTAGGGTCCAGACCTACATTTGTTTAAATACTGCTGTATTTACATGACCTAATATTTTTTGTCTAGAAAAGGGATGTATACTATAAGGGATGTACATGTATATCTACAGATATATATTTTGTACACCTGCTTAGTGCTTACCGTGTGTTTTTACCTTTTCAATATTAGAAACTCTTTTAGTCTTTTTACCCTTAAAAGTTTCCCAGTTAATCGATTATCATGTAGTATACACTATATAGCATTTAATGAATACTTTGATGATTCTTTGTGTTACTTTTTAACTGGTTTTAGTTTACATTGATTTTCATGTAATTAAATTTATCTTTCAAGTTTATTATGGTGCTTTTATGTCAGTATGTTGTTGCTTACAACGGAATATAAACTCAAATTACAAATATGTTTTTTTTCTTTCCAGCATTATACCTGGAACTCAAAAAGTCTTTGTGAAGACATGGGGATGCTCTCATAATAACTCTGATGGAGAGTACATGGCAGGTCAGCTAGCAAGCTATGGCTATTCTATTACTGGTAAGTCTAAGAAAGACAGCAACTTCACCATTCCACAGTAGCTTATAATAATGACACGTCTGTAACAAACCGGCCAAATGGTAGATCTTCTTCACTTATGACATTTATGAAATGCAGTTAAAACAAAACCACTAATGAGATTTAATTAAGGGCTCTATATTCTTTAGAATGGTGGACACATTTGCAATACCCTAAAATTGAATCTACAGATAAGAAGTTCAGTAAGTGTGCGCCTTAGTTAGCATGTGAATAAAAAGTCTACAGATATGAGCCTACAGCCTGAATTTTGCCAACAGAAAATTAAAGGGTTGTTTGGATTGGAGTTTAATGTTTGAATTGATGATCATTATTTCATAGTTTACCGACAATTTAAGCTCATTAGATGATGATAATGATGTTGACGATAGTGGCAATGACAAATTGTATGCGTATCGCTTACGGATCATTCAATCTCATTAAATGATGATGATGATGATGTAAATGACAACAATAATGATGATGGATTGATGACATTGATTATTAACAACTAAAAGACGATTCAAGCGGGGCAGATGTCTGGCTGCTCAACAGCTGTACCGTCAAGAACCCAGCCGAGGATCACTTCAGGAATGAGATCAAGAAGGCCCAGCAGCAGGGCAAGGCACTAGTCTTAGCTGGTTGTGTACCCCAGGGCCAGCCCAGGGCCAAGTACATGCAAGGGGTCAGTGTCATTGGTGTGCAGCAGATAGACAGGGTGGTGGAAGTTGTGGAGGAGACTGTAAAAGGTAAAGTGTGTCATGTCCATATCCTCAGTAATTTTTTTGAATCAGTATATTTACTTGGTTCTTTGAAATAATTGATTCCATTGATTTGTTTGCAATTACAAAGTTAGTGAGTATATCATGTGATGCAGAAAATTACATGACTCCACCCCCCCCCCTGGAAATCAATTGGCTGCCTGATTTTCATTCCAAGATCTGTAGAGAAATCACAAATGAGTTCTAAGATTTTGTTGTTAATTATTATTTATTTGACCATTTTTGAATTTCTTGTGATTTTTTATTTTTATTTTATTTTTAGCAGAGCAAATTAAGAAAGATGAATGTGCATTTCCCTCTATTGTTGACATTATAAATGCTGAAACTGGATGGTTAACTTAATTAAGCTGAATTTGATTAGCATGGCATTCTAAATGTTAAGCATTATACATTAGATTTTCAAACTAAGTTACATGAATTGGTCAAAATCAAATATAAACTCCATATCGATAAGATTTACAATACCACTCTTTTTTCTTCTTCTTTTTTTTTTTAGGGAATACAGTGAGATTGTTTGGACAGAAGAAGAAGGAAGGAAAGAAGATTGGTGGAGCTAGTTTGGACTTGCCTAAGATTAGGAGAAACCCTCTTGTGGAAATCCTGGCCATCAATACAGGGTAAGTTCTTAACACCAACTTTACCTTTAAAATGTAATTTAAAAACTAATTTGTGTTAGTACTACACAATAAAACCTTTGCATATTGTCTGAATTAAAGTCATGCATGACAGCATTATAAGCAATTTGTACATGAAACATACCAAATTTTTTATTGATATGAATTCAAATCATGTTTTTCTTCATTGCACCAGCTGCCTAAACCAGTGTACCTATTGCAAGACCAAACATGCACGGGGAGAACTTGGTAGTTATCCACCAGAAGAACTTGTAGCCAGAGCAAAACAGTCTTTTGATGGTAAGCTTATTAAAACATTATCTTAATTTAAACCCAATATAAGGAGAAAAAATATCTAAAATGCTTTAGAGAGGAAGGTCATGGCAGAACCTAATATATTACATCTTCCTAAGAAGACAACCAAGACACCACCCAGACAGCCCTGCTGAGCAGCTTCTCAGAGATGTATTTCCAGTCCTGTGACAATACCTTTGTGGTTTATTTTCTTCACAAATCAAATTCCTCACTTCAACCCTGGACCAAACAATATACCTAACCCTATCCCTAAACTTAATGTAAAACCCAATGACCATTCACCCTATGTCCTTGAGGAACTATATCCCATAGAAAATGTCAGGTTACTCTATTTCCTCTTTTTTAGGGTACATAAACCCATAGGGACAGCATGCCTTCCAATTGAATATCAGGAATGCCAGTTTTCAACTTGCTGTGATTTCAGGACCATTCACCTCTCTGACTTAGGCTATTTGAGGCTTCAATTATGTACGTAACATGTGGTGGTCCGACAAGTTTGGGATTCTTTTCAGGCTCATTGGAAAAAACAATTTGTATTCCTGTTTTTATAGAGAGGTTCCTACTATCAACATGTTTGCATGTTGTATTTTGCTTCTCAAAGTACTGGTATTTCAGTACCATATATGAAGATAATTTGATTTGTGATTTGAATTAAGCAGTTGTTTTAATTGTCCTTCTCAATTGTCTTCTTGTCAACAGAGGGCGTCTGTGAGATCTGGCTGACCAGTGAAGACACAGGGGCTTATGGCATCGATATTGGAGTGACTATTGTGGAGCTCTTAGACCAGCTGGTAGAGATCATCCCTGAGGGATGCATGATGAGAATAGGCATGACTAATCCACCTTACATTCTTGACCATTTAGAGGTAAGTTTGACATGCAGAACCAAGAGATACAAGGATGGGAACAACTGCAGAATACTGTACCTCACCACAGCAATCTTATCCCAAACCCTAGCCCTAATACAATTGTGTGGGGGTATTCTGCAGTTCAGCCCAAGGGTGAATGGGAAAAGAAAAGATATCTATTAGCAGGATTATCTGAGTGTTCTTATTTTTATTTTACTCATCTGTTTCTTAGAAAGTAATTTTGTATGTATCATAGATAATATTATGGCTTGTCTGGCAGTAACACCTTATTTTTATTGATGTAATCTTTCCACAGGGCATTGCCAGGATATTGCGTCACCCTAGGGTATACTCCTTCCTTCACATCCCAATCCAATCGGGTTCAGATTCAGTTCTTATGGACATGAAGAGAGAGTACTGTACTGCTGACTTCAGGAAAATTGTGGAGTTCCTCAGAAAAGAGTGAGTTGTTTTGGGGCAAGAATGAAAATATTTTCTCATCTTTATCAGCTCTTCACTAAATCAGAACTCGGTGAACTCATTGAAACTTTGCAGTGCATCCAGGATTTTGAAGATTATAACTAGCATTCATAGTAAATTATTGTTTAGTTCTGACATCTAGTTGGCTTCTCAGAAGTGCTTTTAAACTTCTCATGTATTTATTAAAACATCTGACATTCAAGGTTATGCTGTTTTTAATTTGGTCTTGTCTAATAAAATGAGAACCTGTTTTCATGTACAATGTACATGAAATTGATGAAATAAATTGGGCCTTTTAACAGTCTGTGCTAACAGGTATATTATAGACAAGTAATGAATCAAAATATAATGCAGAATGATATCATTTGTTGTCAAATAAGTGGCCATTTATGTTGTGATAGTGCTTGTTGTCTATGCATGTTAAACCTCATGGGCCCATCTTTGTTCGGCACTATGATTCCATGATAAAAATAAAGGGTTAACACTTCCGTCTACATGCATTTCTGTATTTTCCATTCAGAGTGCCTCGTGTTACCATAGCAACTGACATTATATGCGGATTTCCCACTGAGAGTGAAAAGGTGAGGTATCTTTCCCCATATTCAGTACAATGCTAATATCTCATTGCAAGTATCCAGAATACAAAGTTATTACTCTGCTGAAAATGGAGCTGTATTTTTCAGTGAAGTCTAAGAATTAATAGTTATGTTTGTCAACATGTGGGATACAGTACCATCCCAGTAATTAGGAGGATAGGCAAAGGTATTCCAAGCATTCTTCCTTTTTCAAGAGGTTATAAGAATACAAGTTTGAATATGTTATAAGTGTTGCTTTTCAGGACTATGAGGAAACTCTGAGATTGATAGAGTAGTTTTGATTCCCAGTATATATTCTTGGCAAAGCACAGTTTAACACTATAAAAGATATCTAGCTTTTGTCCTTCATAGATTTGGTGGGTCTTACAGGGTTATGTTACAATCTATTGCTTCCAAGAACTATTAAAGCTTCAAGAAAACTGAGAGTTTGAGAGACTAGTTTTAGTTCCCAAGTGTTTTCATGAATCAGTTTTAAATGTTGTGGGTTGTAACTTGTAATGTGTTACAATTATTACTTTCCAGGACTTTGAGGAAACTCTGAGTTTGATAGAGGAGTTCCGATTCCCCAGTGTCTTCATCAATCAGTACTTCCCTCGTCCAGGAACACCAGCAGCCAAGTGGCCTCAAGTCCCAGCACAAGAGGTAATGTGTCCCCTCTCACAATCTCACAAGAATTTTCTACCATATTGTTTTATTTTTATGCCTCTGCTACAACGTAGCCGGAGGCATTATGTTTTCTGGTTGTCCGTCCGTACGTACGTGCGTGCGTGCGCGTCGTACGTGCGTCCCGTTCGTGATCGCGTTATCTCAAGAACCAATTGATGGATTACCGCCAAACTCGGGTCATGTATGTATCTTGCAGAGCTAATGAACTGATTAGATTTTGGGGTCACGAGGTCAAGGTCAAAGGTCACAAGGCTCATTATGTATGCAAAAATAGCTCGTGATCGCGTTATCTCAAGAACCGATTGATGGATTACCGCCAAACTTGGGTCATGTATGTATCTTGCAGAGCTAATGAACTGATTAGATTTTGGGGTCACGAGGTCAAAGGTCACAGGGCTCATTATGTATGCAAAAATAGCTTGTGATCGCGTTATCTCAAGAACCGATTGATGGATTACCGCCAAACTTGGGTCATGTATGTATCTTGCAGAGCTAATGAACTGATTAGATTTTGGGGTCACGAGGTCAAAGGTCAAAGGTCACAGGGCTCGTTATGTATGCAAAAATAGCTTGTGATCGTGTTATCTCAAGAACCGATTGATGGATTACCGCCAAACTTGGGTCATGTATGTATCTTGCAGAGCCAATGAACTGATTAGATTTGGGGGTCACGAGGTCAAAGGTCACAGGGCTCATTATGTATCCTAAAATAGCTCGTGATCGCGTTATCATTAGAACCAACAGATGGATTACAATCAAACTTGAATTTTAAAAATTGCTTCCATTTTGGTTTGTAAAATTGCTCTATGGCGGAGGCATCATCGACTGCGCGCAGTTGAAGTTCCATCTAGTTTAATATATTTCATTGAAATCTTTCAATCACCATCTTTTGTTGTGTGCCTCCAGAAGAACCAGAACACAATTGTGTTGTCAGACCTTCAAACGTTTTATTTTTAGACTCCCAAATATTTCAGTTTTAATGCTGAGGTAATAATCTATCACTGTAAATGATTGGAGGATTTGAAAACCAAAATGTGTTACATTTGTTATATGTGTATCTACATGCACCCTTCTGATGGGCAGACAACAATTTGCACATTATTTTATATAGTTGATATTTTCACTAACTTTATTTTACATAAAAAGGCACATTCTAATTTCAACATCTTTGCTAATTGGAATTACCTATCATTTATCTAGCATTTGTTTTTCTTATGTCAAAGAAAATGAAGGAATTCAAAGTCTCTTTAACTGAATGGAATATTTCTATTATTCACAGAAAAAGCGTCGGACCAAGGCTCTGACAACACTGTTCAAGAGCTACCAGACATACGATGACAAGGTGGGCGAGAGGTTTGAAGTTCTTGTCACAGAGGTGTCACATGACAAGCAGTATCTAGTAGCTCATAACAAGTTTTATGACCAGGTTTGTACATTTAATTTGAGCTTTCATTGCTTGATAATTTAGTTGTGCTTTTCTTTTTTTCTTCTCATCTTTTGCTGCATTTTCTGTCAGCTTGAAAGTAAACAATGTTCATGCATTTTTCTTTAATGGCATATGTATTCAGTATTCTACTTGAAATAAAGATATGTGTATACAAAATTCAATTTGATTCAATTGAAAATATGAAATGTGATTATATTTTAAACTGCAAACATAGAAAATTGTGAATCGCAGTTTAGAACAATTCCCTATTGTCATGCTTTCTCTTCCTTGGGGCTTTTTTCCAAAAATTTGTTTGGATAAGGATTCATATATTTAGTCACTTTTTTCATTAAACTACAATGAGTAAAAGTCTGGTTTTTTGTATTTCTAAATTCAGTGCATTATTGTCCATTTTTATTGTACCAAGTACTTTTTACAATCAGTCAAAGATATGTGATCCTGACTGGTGGAAAATCAATGTGCGTTGAATTTTGTTGTTGAATTTAAACGCAGCTTTTTATGCAATAGACCCCTTATGATGGTTTCTTTACTTTCCTTTGCTGCAGGTACTGGTGCCTCATAACAAGGAGTATCTGGGTAGGAAATTGAAAGTAGAGATAGAGTCGGTTGGAAAGCATTTCTTGATGGGTAGAGTTCTGGACGTCAGGCCTGCTCGAAATATCCCTGTACAGAACCAGCAAGCAGGATCAATACAAAGAGTTTCAGCAAAGGTATGTGCTATATTTTCAGTGATGTGTGTTATGTATGCAATGCAGTATGAATTAGTTTGAGGGGGAAATGCATGAAGCCAAAGACACTCTATTCAACTATATGCTGGATGTTACGCTGACATCATAAAATCAATCATCACAACCATGAACCAGATTTAAGGACCAATGCTTGTAGTGTATGTTTTCATGTAGGTACTCCTATAAAGCTAAGATTTGTTTCCTTATCACAAAGTATATTTTCTATTACATTTCCTTTTGGAAGTCTTTCTTTAACACTACATTCTTTATTATGCCTTTTGATGCAGAAGCAGTCTTCCAGAGAATCATCATCACCAATAAAAGCACCTTTGCCCTGGATATCGATCATCATGGCTGTTCTTATTGCAGTTGCCTTCCTTGATGTGTGCAGGATAGCGTATCAACATGTCACAAGATAGCATGCTTTATGGACATGGACATTAATCATCATGGCTGTTTTTGTTTCAACCATCTTCCTGGATGCCAGCTTATCATCATGTCGCAAGATAACAAGCACCATGGCCATTAATATCAATCATCATGTTGCTATTGTCTATCTGGATATGTGCAGGATAACAACAACAACATGTCTTCAGGTAGCAAGTGCAGTGGACAGTGATCGTCACATTCTTCTTCCTCAATGTGTGCAGCATAGCATATCAACATATCTCAAGATAGCAAATGCAGAGAGGCCAGTGACTTAACATGAATTTCAGCCTGCCCAACCAGACCAGACTGTGGTACTGGATGTGCAGGCAATGTGAAACAGTTGATTTCTAAGTTGTGCAAGTTTGGAACAATGCCTGCAGACAAAGCATAATATATGCAGGCTCGTGGTGTATATGGTGTGAATAGGTAACTAGTCCGAAGAGGTTCCTGGAATGCTTTACTATAGTGCAGCTATGCTAAAGCCGCCCAATATTTCTAAAGCTTATGTGACTTTTCTATGATATGCCTTAAAGGGCAAGTCCACTCCAAAAATAACTTAATTTCAATAAAAGCAGAAAAATCAGACAAACCAATCAAAAAAAGTTTGAGCAAAATCGGATAACTAATAAGAAACTTATGAATTTTTGAAAAAGTATGTAAAACTATGGAACAATGAGAATCACAACACAAATTCCCAAGATGGTTATCAGTTTGTGACGTCATGTCCTCACAACTTATCAATTGCTTTATATAGTTTAATCCCATTAATTTCCTTTTATCCCCCAAAACTTGATATCCCCATGCCTTTGCCCAGGTTATATGATTTGTATCATATTGCGTGCATGACATTTCCCAAAAACTTTTATGAAATTTGAAGAATTGATACTATTTTCTGAATATTGTATTTCATAATTATTGATTTTTATATAAATAGTTTATCAAAATTCAATTTTTTCATGATTTAACTGGACAAAAATTACTCTTTATTTGTGCATCCACACAAAAAATATTACTAACAATCTAACTTGGATGCAGGTGTGAAGAAATAAGATTCTTAGGGTGAAAATAGGAAATTTATATTATCAATATAAAGAAAATAATAAGTTGATAGTGAGGACCATACCTCACAGACTCATGAGTGAGTTGGCAATTTGTGTAGTGATTTTCAAAGTTTTCTTATTAGTTATCCGATTTTGCTCAAACTTTTTTTGATTAGTTTGTCTGATTTTTCTGGTTCTATTGAAAGAAAGTTATTTTTGGAGTGGACTTGGGCTTTAAGTAGAATACAACATGTTTGTATGTGGTTGAACTCAGTACATGGACACTGCACTGATAGTTGTTCAATTGGGCGTGAAGTAATGAGGAAGACGACCAGTTCCAAAATAATTGGGCTGGAAAATGTGCTACAAGCCAGCTAGCAGACTGTAGAGTGCAATATGAAAGGTTCAAATCATGCTACTGACCTAGACGAGGATTAGTCTATATTCACAGACTGTCAATGAATGGATTGGCTATGGTATATCTTCAATTTTGATAGGATTTTGCCACCTGTGTTGCTACCACTTATACCACTTAAGGCTCATAATGCTCACTCTTCCTTAAACAAAGGTTTAAGAGAAGTTTTTCTTTACAATTTGCATTATGACCAGTATGTTATATTTAGATTGTAAATAAATCATATATTCTTTTAATTTTTGAATGGCATAATGTGTAAACACTGACCTAGTTTCATTTCATAAAACAATAAAAATGGTTTGCTCACTTCTTGATAACAGCACTGCCTATTGATGGCAGCAAATGAGAAGGCTGTTACCTCGTGAGGACATGGTCTAACTTTGGAAACAAAGATGATGGGTATGAAGGGAAAATTCTTGCTCATCTAATCATTCACTGCATTGATGATGGTTACAACATTCTGTATTTATTTAACGTATTAAAGCCCAGTTGCTCACTTTATCATTTCTTTTTATTTACAAGACTGTTTATTAAACATACATATTAGAAGGATCCAAAAAAATACTGATATTGGCTGTTGCTGTGCTATGTCACCCCACCCCACTGAGCTTAATGCATAGTAAAACCATATCCTGGACTTGTTTTAGGGCTCTCATTGAGTACAAACCAAAGGGGGTCATTAGTAGCACATTTGAGAAAATTACTGCGATTGGCTTCAATCATTTTTTGCTTGAAATGTAAGAGTATTGCCAGTATTTTAAAACTCATTTTACAAGATATTTATATGTTGATTTTTTTTTTTGAAGCCTGCATTGTTGACATTTTTGCAGTGTTCATGTATTGTTGAATAAATACTTGGTTGGCAAACTGCAGTAATACATCGTCTTCTGTGGTTTTCTTTTGTATTTGATATCATTTGCAAAATGTTGAACATTAAAATGTGAATTTACTTTGATGAAAGTTGGTACCTTGTACAACTGGGCAGTGGACACTTTTGAACTTATAATTAATGTAAGTAATCAGAGAGCTATACAAAAAAAACTACAAAAATGTAGTTTAGTTTCACCACATTGCAGCTATGGATTTATTTTGATGTTAATAATCACACATTATTTTGTATTAGGGCATATTTCTTTGAAATATCCTTGGAAGAAGGAAGTTAACCAAAGGGATGAGAGGGAGAGAGAGAGGGGGTGTGGGCTGAGAGAGAGAAAGAAAAAGAGTGTGTGAGAGGGAGAGAGAGAGAGAGAGGACAACTGTATTCTGTGGTAACTGCACAGGCCTGCCTTCATGATACACAGATCTTCATCTAGAGAAAAAAACTAAACTTTGTTCAGTAAAGCATAACAGTGGTTGAACTGTGCATTGAAATCTATCTCACACTCATGGGATAAAACCTGAAAAATTTGCCTAATAAATCATCTCGACTGTGAGCGCATTGCTTGAAGCCACACGGGAGGGCGGATACCAAAATTAAATTTGATAAAAATGTATTACCAAGTTCTTGTTGTGATTGTGGTGGTGGTTTTTTTACCTGACTGCTAAGAAAGCATGAATGCTTGTTAGTAAGCAACCAGAGGACCGACGGCTTTAGGTCCTCTCTGAGGGACCAAGATTGATGGTCTTTACATCCCAAATACAAAATTGCATTAATTTTTTTTTTTAAGGAACCAACCCCTCCCAATTTTTTTACATAAATTACATAAATTATAGACATAGGCCTATAGACATAGATTTTGTTGGTAGGTCAGTGACCCTTCTTCTGGTAGTGTTGCCACGATATGAAAAGGTTATGTGCCCCCAAAAATATATATATATATATATATATATATATATATATATATAATAATAATGATAAAGATAATAATGATAAAAACAAGAGTACAATTCCTCCAAATTGTATTTATTTTATAGATTATAGTCAATTAGTATGAAGAATATATGAAGAGAGGAGAAGGAATATGAAATCCTCTATAAACGGTAACAAACAAAAACAGGATTTCTTCAAGGTACTAGTATCCCGGGACTTTCATTCATTGAAGTGTCTTTTCAAATCATCATCGAGCTACGCTTGGATGCACGTCCTATTCAATTGACCTCTGTCACGTGACCTATGCCAACAACAATATCTACCGACGCTATGAATCATCCAACCCACGGAATACCACGACCGTCTGAGCAGTAAAATACTAGGAAACATGGAAAACTTGTTATATGAATGAAAAAAACGCCAAATTACCGTGGATTGCAACAACAATAATCCAGCTGTGTGGTAAGTTTTGTAAATTATGTTGTTTAAATTTGTTTTTGCAGTGTGTAAACTACTTGAATTTCCTCCGACAACAGCGAATAACCAATGCAATGTGTACGGTACGCGTGCACAGTAGGGTAGGTAGAGCGGCTAGCGGTTTGGTCGCGGCCGTGACCACCACCATCACCAGCATGTTCTCCATCGGTTTTAGAGCATAATATTGTACTTTGTAGATCTACGATCTACTGCATTGTACATAGTCCCAGGGCCAGGTAAGAGTAAGACCTAATAATTTTACTTGTGTATATCTTAGTCAGAGTGCATATTGCAAACATCACTTGTTGTTGCTAATGCTAGATCTATGTCAGGAAAATATTTTGCAAGCTTTTGCCTTTTGGATCGTCAATTGTAACAACGGTTAGGCCTACAGTGTTAGTGTTGTAATGCAATGGTATGCATGACATTGTAAACTGGTCTATTAAATATCATTAAGTAATATAAGTTAGGTCTATACTCCTTTCCAAAAGACGGATTTTTCTTCAACAAAATTGCTCTTTTGTAGTTATGTACATGTATGTACATTTCTTAAAGGTAAAGACCAGTTTTGGAAACGCCCCTCTCTCAAAAAAATGAAATTACCTAGACAGAAATAACCGTCTGGTATGGGTCATTCTTTAATAAAACTGACATTTGTTGACATTCCCCATACACAGACGGTACCCCGTACGCCTCGCACAATGCGGAGAGATAGAGCCAATGGTGCAGCAAGTTTCTCCCCCGATTTTCTTTATTTAGATCTAATTTTCTGATTTATAAATCAGATACAAAAATACTATGTCTATTTTTCTCCTATGTACAGTTATCAAATTTTTTAATGAATTATTTCTAAATGCAAAATTTACAGACTTACGTATATGAGTTATCCAATTTTTATCTCAGAACCAAAGCGGTACGTTCATGCATTCGAACTGGTAATCTATGACATGACCCGCCCGATATATTTCGGGTCAACCGACCAAAACAAGCCCAATGGCCAATCAGAGCACGTGTTTGATATTGGGCTTATGAATATTCAAACATCACCGGCTCAAGCCGGGCTGACTCATACGTAGCTATTGGACGTTCGAAAAGAAAAATGAATATTCATCAACTTAAACCAAGATGGCTGACAACAAATCTTGTTGACTACAAGACTTTCTCGGATTAATCATTAATATAGGATCTAAATGAGCAAGCTATCGTAAGTCAAAGTAGATATTTCTGTGTTACTTTTCATCTTAAATAATATTCAGTGTAATATTGCAGCCAAATTGGATATATGAAGACGTAAAGAGTGAAAAATCTCGATGCATATCTCATTTATCGCGGTCCGGCCGAACCGAACCATTCCTCCCGTACAGTCCCCATAGGACGTTCTTTAGTCTATGTATAGAGGCGGTCAGAGGAGCCAGATGCAATCTCAGCAGAACAACCGTCGATATCAGAGACTGAAGCTTTCGGTCTAGAAATTACCAATCATGTGAAAGAATATGTTTTGACTAATACATGATGATACAAATTTTGCCAGGAAAGTCGGGAAACTGCCTAATAATTGATATATTTGGTAAATTATTATATCTTTTGGGACCAAATAGATATCGCGCACATGGTCACGTAGTCCCATATACATCTTTCTGTGTACAGTGCTTATAACTTTACCAAGACTGGGCCAAATTTCTTATCATTTTGATGATTCCAGAACCTTGCAGTACACACCAATACTTATATGCTAGATGATCGATGATCAACTTTTTCTGATCGATTCCACAACGTTTCTTTCACAATGCAATCGCATGACCAGAACTGGTCTTTATCTTTAACAGAACAGAAATAGGAATCATTTTAACATTTTCTAGGCTAACTTAGGTCTACTAGCAGCTACCAACTTTACAAATCGATTTTTTAAAATTTGTTTATAATCATTTTGCGGTCATTTTATTATTATACTTAGTAGTTAGTGATACCAGAATGGAACATAGGTCATTGGCCATATTGAGAGATTTGTTTTCATTTCAGGATGAAGTACAGTGTAAGTGGAAATGAAACATACATAATATATATAATACAGAATGCAGAGATGCCATGCACAACATAAAACACCACATTACATTTATTTCACCCCTAACTAATAATAATGAGTGACTCCAAGTATTAACCATTGATAAATACAGCACTCTGATAGTACAGTAATTCCAATAACGTTGTATTGAATATTGATGTAATTGAGCACATGCAGACTTGAAAAGTTTTGTTTAAAAAAAAGAAGAAGAAAAAAAAAGTTGACATTGGCATTTAATTGCCCCAAATGAAAAACTGCTCAAGTCTGTATTCTATTGACATGTGTAAGACTTAATTGAAATAATGCTGATATAAAGTATAGAGTGTTCTATATTCTTACAATGGAATTCTCTTTTGAGCATGATTATACAGAACCCTAAATTCTTATTTTTCTTCCTTCAGTAGCCAACTGAAAACA
The DNA here is from genome assembly GCA_037976565.1 of Mesocentrotus franciscanus. Taxonomy (NCBI): domain Eukaryota; kingdom Metazoa; phylum Echinodermata; class Echinoidea; order Camarodonta; family Strongylocentrotidae; genus Mesocentrotus; species Mesocentrotus franciscanus. The sequence goes on along the minus strand of CP137669.1, from coordinate 24,213,350 downwards.
TTCTTGTCTGAGAAATGGTATTTTGTTTCGGAAGATCAATAATTCATTTTGTACTTCAGTGTAGTTTTTTATTGTACGTCTCCCCATACATTGATTTAAGTTTGGTCATGTATCTGTATGGCGCTTCCATGAACATGAAAAGTGCAGAATTTTATCGATTTCATTTCCTTGATTCTAACACCAAGTTACGCCTCTGGCATTTGGGTATTGTATCTAGGATATCTGATAGATGTACTGATAATGATTATTTGCAAAGAGTCAAAGCGTTAAGTGTCAATGATATCATTGGTAGAAAGACTCTATCTGCATAAACAAATGAAATAGAATAGGGCAGGATTATATGTTTTTTCTCTATTTTCTTTGGACTCATCCATTTTCCCATGGGATGCCAGATAAGTTCTTGGTGGTTGATTTTATACATTCTTGATGTACAAATTATATTGTTAGATGAATTATGGACTCTTATTTAACCACAACATTCACCTGTTACATGTTCATGTACCAGTATTTTAGAAGTCAGAATACAGATTGCATACCATACATTGTAAGCATTGCTGCTAGGTTGGACTAGCCTAATATGTGTCCAACTAACTTAACAACTTCTAAAGTAAGCAATTTCCATTCTGACTATTAGGCAAATATGTATAAATTTGAATCATTATGAGCCATGCCTATTGTCACAATGTGACTACATGCCTCTAATTCATGTGCTGACTTGTTTAGGAGCACATTAAATATATACTATCTAGTTAGACAGCAAATAGAATGGGCAATAACCAAAGTTCTTAAACCAGACCCTGTACAGTGTATGTGTTATTTTGTTTGGTTGAGAGAAGAATCAGGTGTGGTGGAGAAAGTTGCACTCTATGACTCTATGACTACTGAGAAAGTAGGTTTGTGTCTGTTGTTTGTGTTCAAAGGATGTGAGAGTACTTATGGAGTATGTGTAGTAATTAGTAAATTGCATTTCATCCTCAACTTCTGGTAAGATGGGATATATCCACATGCAACCCAGGCTGAATTCATGAATAATAGGACTTGCTAGTTGCTACATAGCTTGATAGGTGAGATTGCTAGTACAGTGGTATTAATCAAGTCAAGTGTTTTACTATTCACACAAAGGATTATTCTTTTTTGTTAGCTTTTAAGCCGCTCACTGTTTATTTGTAGTTAATTCCACAGTTTAGTATATTTTGTAAGCATAGAATTTAGAATTCTAGCAACAAACAATCTTTTATAATGTATTTTGTTATCAGTATGAATGTTAAGACCTAGAGCTCTGTGTAATTTAATTTGAAAACCTCAAACAACACAAAATAACTAGCCAAATTGTGTGTGGAAGTATCACAGATGTGGTCCAGTCAGACATTTGGTCACCATGGCAATCAGATGCTTAGTGTTGACATCTTCTAGTAGCACCTTCTCAGGTGGGCGATCATGTGTCACCGATTGGCACATAAAAGTGATCACATGACCAAGCACCTGTAAGTGATCCTTGGGACCCAGCCATGAAATCCAAGCAATATCAGATGTCGTAGTGTTGTTTGTTCAGATTAAGCATATCAGAGCTTTGAAAAGATTGTATGACCTAGGCAAAAAACCACCCTGTTTTAAAGTCCAATTTAAGCTTTTTGTAAATCATATCCATTCCAGTACAAGTTCCTTCTTAATTTTGTTGATTTTATTCTCATTTGTTTAAATTATAGGCATAGGCCTATATTGTTATTCAAGTATTTTCCTTTTTTTAACTGTCTCCTACACCTATAAATAAAGGACCATTTGATTTATATATTTCTTAAGAAAATAATATTTGTTTAAAAGTTGTTGTGAATCACATATTTCTGAGGGCACATAATTTATTAAATTGGCATTCTCTGTTGTTGCACCCTCTGTTGTTGATAACCTTATCTATCAATCAATCAATGCATATACATGTAGGGGGCTAGCTTGTTTGCTCAGAGAGGATGGATGTTGGTGATTAACTTCATTGACTTCTTCATGAAATTGCAAAGAAAACCAGCAAAGTGCAAATACTGAAAGCTTTGGATACACTCTGTTACACATTGGTCAGGAGAGAAAAGAATCCATAGAAGAATAAATATTTGAACAACCCCCTTGGAATCAATCGATTTTTTATCAACAGCATTATTCAATACAACAAGGTCAGTATGGAAACCTTTCAAATATGGTAGAGAGGATCTAGATAAGCTTCTAAAGTACATGTATGAGTAAGCAGAGAAAACTGAATGGATGTCATAATGCATCCATGCCTTGTTTATGGTACTGAAGAAGAAGAAAAAATCAATGATGTAACAAATTAAGTTTTCAGCTATTGAATAATTCAAATATTTTTTACAAAACTGATGTTATCATTCACAGAACAAACAGGGGGTTAAGATGTATTCAGTTTTTTTCACAAACTGAATGTTTACTCTGCAAAGCACTGGCTATATATTATTTTATACAGGCTCATGTAAAGTGGGCTTCTTGGTGATTGCTACTTGTATAAAGTCAGATAATTAAAGAAAACCTCACCCCAAAGAATAAGTGTAGGTATTCTGAAAAATGAGAGTATTCTGGAAAATGAGAGTATTCTGGAAAATGAGAGTATTCCTGCCCTTTGATGTACAATATTCCTGCCCTTTGATGTTCAATATTCCTTACAAAAATGTACAAGAGGTATATAAATGAAGATATTCTTGGCATGATGTGAAGCCATTTCCTTGAAAATGTGATGTACCAGTTGAAGTTGTACATGTATCATGCTCCAAGCTTTAGTTGGAAAGACTTATATTTGGTGAAAAATATATTCAGGGAACAATTGTAACCAATTCATGCTAAAATACTAAAATATAGCAGTTGACAAATCTATTTCATTTATGAGAAACCTTCACCCCAGAAGAGCACCAACTTATTAATGCAATTTGCGTTCTAGCAATTGTAGTACCGGGGTACAAAGGATAATAGGCGAATGAAATGCTTCGTCACAACACACACCTGGGAGGGAAGCATCCATACATTTGAATACCGGTATATTTACTTGATAAATGACTTCACATAGTACGTCACGTTATCAAGAAAATGGTGATGCCCAAGTTGTGCTGAGAAACTGTACATCATTCTTGCTTTATGCCTCTCTCATGCACTTTGATGGGGAATCTTGTATATTAATGGGCAAGAAGATAATAAATCTCTTAGAATAAGTAAAGTTATTGCTTGGGGTGAGGTTTCCTTTAACTCCTGAAAAGATTCTCTACGGTGTGCATGGCATAAGAAAAGACATTCATGTATCTGATTGAACAGGATGTAGAAACTTCCTTTTTTAAGCCTCTTAATCCAATACCCTGCACATCCTGTTACCTGTATAATTGAAGGGTACTTTCCTTATTAATCCCTTTACCATTATACCTTTTGTGTGAAAATAGGTTTTAAGGGCTGAATCCAAGACCCTGCAGGCCTGCACATCCTGTTACCTGTATAATTGAAGGGTACTTTCCTTATTAATCCCTTTACCATTATACCTTTGGTGTGAAAATAGGTTTTAAGAGTTGAATTAAATATAGGTTGACACAATAGATGCTAAACCTTTTCCTGGTTTTTCTGTCCTGTTAATAGTGCTCACTGAATGCAGAACATGTAATAGATGGAAAAATAGATACACTGTAGATGACACCCCCCCCCCTGCTTTCCCTTTGTTTGTACTGATCTGAATACAGGTACAGGTCAACAGAGTGTAAAGTGCATTTCTTTCACAAAGGGAGATACTGTCTGTGATTTGAAATGGGATTTATAATTTTTGAAGATCTACCACCAGACAATGAAATTGGTATAGCCGCATTCTGAAATGCAAATAATGAACACTTTGTCAGGTTCAGATTTGTTTAGAAATGTATTTAAGTATCTCCCTATATAATCTAAAGCAATCAGGTTTTTGCCATGGGTACCTGAGTATTACTCTTTCTTTTTTAACCATTTTTAACCACTGAAAATACCAGGATTGGCAGTATTACATATTGTATTAGTGCCAAGTATGTCATTACTTGGATTTTATTTAAAATATCTGATCAATGTTTTGAATTTGTACTTTTGTGAAAAGTAATCAATTTGTGGCTAGGGTTCTACTTTGATATATATCAAATTACAACAGAGTGCCTTTCATTTATAATGTATTTGAGATGCCCCTTGGTGTATCAGTTTACGTTGTGATAACATATTTACCAAGTCAGTTGTTGGAACAGGAGTCATTTGAAAGGAGACGCTGTGATGGATCCAACAATGCCTTGGTACATAAAACACCTGAAATCAATCAATAGATTCCTTGAAAAGACGCTGGGATCGTATAATAGGTGCATTAAGATCAGGACATCCTTGCCTTGGTTTTATCCCGCATTGATTGGCTGTTTAGACACCATCTATTATTCATCAATGGAAGTTCAGAGAACAGACTCAGTTCCAGTCATAAGAATAACGTATGTGTAACTAGTTTGATCAGTCAAGCTTGATCTCAATCAAGATTATATGAACACTAACATTGCTTGTAAGATATTGAGTGCTGTGACAAAAATTGCTCATGCCCAAATATGACACTCTATGTATGAGTTTTAGCTTTACTCTACCAATTAAGTTTTGAGTTGTTCTGAGAAAAAAAATCTTTAGAGATAAGGTTAAGAAACAGTACCATATTTAGGGAACATTTAAATATGCATATCTGTAACATAAAGATGAAAACACTGTATTATTTAAATATCTTTTTTTTTTCCCCTTTATCAACTAAAAATCTTGGGTGGATTTGGACCCTTCTTTCTCTCAAGGTATTCCATTGCAATTAATGCACACTACCTGTCAGTATCAATGTGGTTTGAATGTATGTTAAATAGAATGTATTTTCATATTTTCTCTCATTAGCAATGTATCATTTCTAGCAGATTTGATGATGTATTTACACATATTCCATACTATCCCATGCTGACTTGATATTGCAAATTTTGATACAATTTGTACAATATACAGTGGAATGTTTTTTTCTTTCTATATACATCATCTCAGGGACTTTAATTTGATATTTCACAATATGTGTTATTCGTTAGATCTACATGATAAGCCTAGTTTCAAAATGTATAAAACATGTGTACATGTATTTATTTTTCGAATAAATCTTACACAAATATTTTGAGATTGTAATCTTGAGTAGATTTTGATCGATTTATTGATCTGCCCTAGGCTCTTCACAAGAAACACTCTAAAAGCATCCCTGCAATGGACAAAAGAAGCATTCCTGTGAGAAACAATGCCTTATCATGCTTGGCTGCTGAGCTAAAGCGTAGGATTTATTGATCTGCAAGAAGTGAGAAACCATATACATGTGACTGCAAGCCTCTTCTGCCCCAAACATGTTTGTGTCTGTTACATGTAGATAGCATTGACTATTTTGTTTAAGAGATCGACCTCTGTATGATTGTAACAAACATTGTTATCTGTTAAAGTGAATTGCTTCAATCAATCTTCAATCACCTTAACTGCTGACTGATAATTTGGAAATGCTCTATTTTGTGGTACAACTTCAGCACCAGCTATGAACATGTATGTGATTGTTAATGACCAGTGCAAACATTTTTTAAACTTACAATAAACCTCAAATGAAATTTCATTGTGTGGGTTATAGTGATAGAGATACTTGAGTGGTGATGTTATGTGTGTTTATATTTTCTTGGATTTGATGTGAAAGTGCATTTCATGCTCTTTTAAATAAGTTCCTTTCTTTCATACCATATTTTCTCTCTAGATAAGGAGCCACTGCTGGAAGAGGGTACAAGAATTGACCCCTAGCATATAACCACCAGCACCATCACTTCCACCATCTATCACCATGGATGAGTCGGATGAAGATGTTTATGTCTCGCAACTCAAGGAGCTCTTTGCCAGCGTTGATACCAAGGGCCATGGTCGCATTGGTGCAGCGGCGCTGACAGACCTGTGCTCCAAGCTCCAGCTGGAGGGGCAGGTGGACCTCCTGCTGGAGCACCTCCTCGGCAATGATACCTCAAAGACGGTGAGTGGTAGAAGAAATGTTAGATGAATAAGAATGTAGTGAAAATAAGACAACAGAGTAGATTAAAGAAATATCTTTATCTCATACATGTATGTGGGTCTGAGTTGTGGATTCAGTATGGTCATCCATAGGAAACATATGTCTGTCTTTATTAGTGGGCACCTGATTTGATTAGGAACAGGTATCAGCAGGGCTTCAAATTCTGCTTTGTTGTAAATCATCATGATTCATGTAAAGCTATAATGTTATTACTACAAACTCAGATTATTTTACCCAAGTACCATATATGAATGCATCAAGTTGAAAGACTTTTTTCAGTAATATTTTTGCAAGGTGTTAACTTAAAATTGTGATGTACAGCCCAACTACTCTTAGTAATTACAGTGTAACCAATGTGTTTCTTCTCTACCCCCCCCCCCAACAAAAAAAGAATTAACAAGAACCTTTAATGAAGTCATCATTATTCATGTTCACCTTTACTTGATACAGGTTGACTTTGACACCTTCAAAGAAGCCTTTGTGATGGTGCTATCATCAACTGTTGATCTAGATGGCGTAGAAGCAGGGACTGATATTGATCAGGAGTATAGTATGGGAAGCTTCCAAGATTCAGGTAATTCTGGTGAAGACAATGTATATCAATACCCAAATGTTTCCCTTTTACCTTTGCTTCTCAGTTAGGTCACTTGCTGTTGCTACGTTTGAATTTGATGTTGCTTCATTTGAATTGCTATGTTTGAAAAATGATGGTTTTAAAAAAGTCATTGCAAATGAATATTCAAGGAGATGTTATTCCCTCCATGGAAATGGAGGTTATATTCAGATAACCAATAAATAAAAGCACCAGATGAAATAATGGTTTCTCAAAAATAGAAATTTGTAGTTAAATTTGGCATTTTCCTCAAGTGTGTTTACAAACTTTTCGTAATGTAACCAAATTTATACTTAAGTCCCTCGATACAAATTATTTCATTCACCTGTTATGAATAATTGTTTTACAATAGTCAGAAAGCAAATTGCAAATATTACGTATTACGTTTATATCAATAGGTAGGGCAAGCCATACTGTTTGTCCTACCTAGCAACAACTAATGTATGCAATTTGATTTCTTACTATTAAGATACATTTATTTGTAACGGGTGAATGAAATAATTTGTATCAAGGCGCTTCACAAAGGCATGTGAATAGATTTGGTTACATTATGAAAATGGCCTATTGGATTTTGTAGTTGAAATGCACATTTGCATATAATGTACATGTACATTAGGCATTGCGAGGTCAGACAAACAGTTTAGCTTATCCAAATCAACAGTACCCAATTAATGTATGCAATTTGATTTCCAACTATTGAAAGGAATTGTAACAGGTGAATGCAATAATCTATTACTGGGCATTTGACAAAGCAGTATGCCTTTTAATTTGAATGTATAAAAAAAGGTCCTATTCAATGTCAAACTCAAAAGCTATTAAAGGGCCCATGACATCGAAATACAAGTGTATTCCTGTTGGTGTGCAGTCCTGCATACATCTCATATTTTGATATGTAAACTTCTGAATTTGTTTCATAGATTTTTAAATATTTTTTGAAATATTTGTTTTTCAAACTTGCTAAGCTCCACCCCAAAAACCTCCAGATCTCATTCCCCTTGTGACATCATCTGTCAGTGATCAATGAGCCAACTTGAGAAAGTGGTATGTATCTTTGCCGAAGTCGACCACCTGTTACAATACGTAATACAATGTCAGACATGCTGTAGCATCACCAGGAAGACAAAGGCAATGATGATGTATATTGTACATATGTATGGAAGCATGCAATTCTATTATGAACGTGTGCTAAGCTGGGGGAAATTACATACCATTGTCTATTCTAGAATATTAGTTTAGTCTGACATGTCTGACATAGCAACTTATATGTTGCTATTGTTTGTGGTATTGTAACAGGTGGTCAACTCGGCAAAGTTACATGCCACTTTCTCAAGTTAGCTCATTGATGACTGACAGATGATGTCACAAGGGAATGAGATCTGGAGGTTTTTGGGGTGGAGCTTAGCAAGTTTGAAAACAAATATTTCAAAAAATATTTAAAAATCTATGAAACAAATTCAGAAGTTTACATTTCAAAATATGAGATGTATGCAGGGCTGCACATCAACAGTAATACACTTGTATTTCGATGTCATGGGCCCTTTAAATGCATGCCAAATGTTGCATAACAAAGAAACTACTCAACTATTTGAAACAGCTAAAGCCTTTGTAGTGCAGGTCATGAGAGGGAAAACATGTATGCATTCTTTTAAATGCATTACCAAATCATTTGGTTGGAGCCAGCATATAGGCATTAACTCAAATACTTTTACACAGAGCCGACACCCTTCTGGCTCTTGACATTGAAGATTCTTGTACATGTATGAGGAAATTCTGTGTTACATTCCACCTGTAAGTGGCCTTCCAAGGTCAATAGGTAGTAGGTACAGTACGGTTGTGGCACTCTGTTACTCAGACTTAACCACAGAGGTGTAGTTCAAGCATTTTGGACAGGCTCCCATGCTTGTATTAGATTGTCTTGTCAGTGCTGTATATGGTATCTCCATTTTTGATACCAGTCAAATTATTATTATAGCAAACATGGATTACAACATTGATTTAGCATCAGCATTCAAGTGGAAGTTTAAGCAAAATGTTGTTTTTCTTCAGCTGACCTCATCGAGGAAGTATCCCCCAAGTACGTCAAGGATGGGAGGCGGTACGGCAGAAGATCCAGGATTGACTATGATGTGACAGCAGACTTCTCTGAAGTGGATGATGACCTCCTTAGTAACGAGCCCAAGTCCCTGGCTGAAGAGCTAGGTCCAATGAAATCGTACCAAGAGAGTACCGAGCAGAGTGATAACAGGCGGACCAGGTCTTATGCAGATGAGAGGGTTGAGGTGAGTAGATTTTAGAGTCTTGTTTCTGTGAAAGTGATTCAGAGATTTTGTAGAGGGTAGACAGGGCATCACTAGAGATTGGGTGGATTGCAGTTTTGAATATCTTGTATTATTATCTATATAAGGCTTCCAAGCGGTACAATAAATCAGTGTATTTAATATCTTTAGCGTAGTAGTGAGTACCCGGATGACTGATCAATATTGTTTTCATATTGCTCAGTCATCCAGGAGCTTCAATTATCGATATCGATATCACACGAAAACAAAGTCATATTTACGTACCAATTTTTTAGCAAATGAGGACCGACACCTCCCAATCCAGATGGCCTAGTGATGCCCCTTTATGTGATTGTAGAATATTGCATATACAACAAACAAAAACTATTGGTTGGTAAAAGGGGCCAAATAATAGCACATGTGCTATTACTTATTCTAATATTTTCACCCTCTTTCCCATATATTTTCCAGGTTCCTGACATTGATCATGATGATCGACGGTCTCACTCTCAATCACACTCAGCATCTCACAGATCTAACCCACCTGAACCATTAAGAAATGAGACATTTGAAGCAGAAGGTAAGATTTTCTTTCTCGGAACGCTTGGTGATCAGCTTAACTATAGAACTCGGGAAATTTGGCATTTGAAGCACTCGGTTTAGCCTGGCGATCTTTTTTCCTTTTATTTTTTTCTGGTAAGACATGATGACTCTATGTGCTGCCCACTTGTTGCTGAGAGAGGAAACCTGTATTATTCTACTACTTGCAGTTAACCAAACCAAGACATCTTTGCACCTTCCATATTAAATACAGTAGAATGATTTTAACCTGCTTTCAATTTCTAATTGACATTGTAGAATACAAGATTGCATCATTCATGACATATTTTGATCTCTCCCCCTCTCTCCCACAGGTCAGATGAATGCATCTATGAGTGTGTATGAACAGGGCCCATCAGAAGCAGAGCAGGTACAGGCCATCTGGGAGGAGGTAGGGGTAGGCAAGGATGGGTTCCTCAACATCAACGAGCTAGCGGTTGTGTGTGAACACATTGGCATGGAAGACATGGATAGAACAGTGAGTAATTTGCTTCAGTAGTGGCTCTCAAAATGCAGTTGATATAGGCAATTTCTGAGGTAAACTGCAGTAATTTTTATGTAAGTGGAAGTATCACGGTTGTTGAAAACACAGATATCAATGGTATTAACAACAAGTTGACAACATACAGCACTTGGGATTGGAGTGAAGGGGTAAGAGGTCACTTTATTTGCTGATTTTGTTTGACCTCCAGTTATTAGATAGCAAAATATAAATAGTACAGGTATTAGAGAAGTATCTGGAATAGTTTTTTTTTTTTTTAAAGGAAGGAAAATGTTGGCTAAGGTTTTATGCTTGCACTTAATAATTGTACAGGTAGGTGAATATTGAATTATACTATTCAAGCGTGATATTGGAGGATGGATAATCAAATAGGTATCTTTATCTTTCCTCTTCAGGAGCTGAATAATCTGTTCATCAAGCTTGATCGGGACGAAGACGGGAAGGTGGGGTTTGAGGAGTTCCTGGACGGACTCTTCCGGACGGCTGGTATCCGTACCCCTGCCCCCCTCACCCCTCTTGCCGCCACCCCCAGCCTCCTCTCCTCCCAGATAGCTAAGAGACGCATGCAGGGGATGAGTAGTGCCATGGATGAGCCCATGTACAGGACAGCCACCCCTTCCATACTCATGGCCCAACCTATCACAAAGCTCTTCAGTGTGCTAGATCCGGATAATGCAGGGTGAGTAAAAAATATCTCAATTTTTTTTGTTAATAAATTTTTTTCTCCATTTTTTTCATCAATTATGGGAATCATTATTATTATGGGAATTATTCAAACTTTATCAGGGAATACAATGTAACTTACCCCCACTCCCCATTAAAAAAAAAATCTCATAATTAGCTCTTGTAATTACCTTTTTTTCATCGATGGGAAGGGTTGAAAATGATGTGATTAACTCACAGTGAAATTACATATTCATAACGGATGCTTCACTGTATTCTGTCAATTCTGTTTGTATTGGAAGAGAGGGCTTTCAGAGTTTTACAAGCCTCAATGAATCCCAATTGAGAAAAGTTGTGATCATGAATTTAAGGGTGCAAATTTTTAAAGTAAGCTTACTAGAAAGTCTGGTAAAGTCATGAAAGTTTATTTGCTTTCTATTATGACAAATATGTAAATGGTATCAACGTATGTGTTGAACTTAACTTATTTAAATATGAATAATTGTATATCGTCTTTCAGTTTCACCACCATGGATGCTGTAAGTGAGCAGTTGATGGAACAAGGTATCTATAACCCTCAGGAAGTACTGGAGGTAAGCGATCAATAGTCATCAATAAAACTGTGCAGTGCTATCATCAACAAACTGATATGTTTATGATGTATGTTGTAACAGTGGCTGATGAAGTTACAGTGTTCATAAACCTACATACACAGAATGAATTATGTACAATGACCAAAACATCAAGAGGATTGCTTTTGGGATTGAGAATTATTAGAATATAAGAATTCATTAAAATTAGTATAAATTTCATATTAATCAGATTCCAAATGAATGTTGCATCTGTTTACTTTGGTGTGTTAATTTATTATCAGGTAACTTGGTTCATCAAATATTTTAAACAGGCATCAGTATCATCTGGAAAATATACTTTATTTACATTTTCCAGTTATAGATTTCTCAACAATGCAATTTCCTAATGTAGATAACAAATAGGTTGGCATAAGTACTGTACTTGTTCACCTCTTTCTTTGGAAAACATAGCATACAAGCATACAAGAAGAATATAATAAATAAGAATATAATGTTTGTAAAGTGGTTAGAGATCTTTATTAGTATTAAGTGTTGTATGTATAGGTGTTTTTATCACTGTTGCTATTATCGTGTTTCGTTTCACAGGCCTTAGATATGTACCCTGATGCTGGTGGAAGGATTAGTCTCCAGGATCTGTCATTGGCCCTGGATAATGTCCTGATGACAACTGGAGAGAATAACGGTGTCTACCAGGCCGCTCTTACCTCATACCAAAGTGAACTCAAAAACCTCAGGTTAGCCATATTGGGAGAAGAACATTTTTCTTTAGATATCAAGTATCGTTCTACTGACTCTTATTTCAGTCAAAGAAAAAGAAAAAGAAGAGAGAGAGAGATGAGAAATGAAAGGGAAGAGAAGGCAAGAGAGGATTTATTTTGTAATCACCTGTTGTGCTGTTGCTATAACTAAGCTTCACTTGTGCAGTTAATGGGAAAGGGAGAAAGACAGAGTAAGAGAGAGAGATATGGGGGAGAGAAAATGTGAGATGGAGATTGACAGATACAGAGAGAGAAAGAGAGAGAGAGAGAGAGAGAGAGAGAGAGAGAGAGAAAGAAAAGGTAGAGAGCGAGAGAGAATGTATTTTGCAATCACCTGTCCTATTGTCTCTATAGTCTTTGCAAGTGCAATTGATGGATGGGTATGAATATTCTAGTTATTACCCATACATGGATGCCACTTCCTATAGGTCAGTCTGGAATCAATAATTGTCACCTGCTCAATGTGGGTTTCATATATGGAAGAAAATAATCAATATGACATATTATCAACCGGGCAGGTGGCTATTAGTTTGTTTCTCTCTCCTGGTCCTTCATTTATGAACTACCTGTCTCTTCACCACTCTTTTCTTTCCTCTTATCCTCTCTACCTCTCTTCCCTCATACATTATTGTTTTTGTTCATCTCTCTTCTTTCTCTCTCTCTCTCTCTCTCTCTCTTCCTTTCTCTTTCTCTCTTCCTTTCTCTTTTCTCTCTCTCCACTCCCTATTGGGTTTTCTACACCTTGCTAAGCATTGACCAAACACGCCACCTTTCAATATTAACCCCTTCATCCTCCAGCACACAAATAACTACCAAGTTTAATGCATACATGTACCATCTTGGCAGGGACTGATGATGTATCCATTGATAAATCTTGTTATGAATTAGAAATGATGTAGAGGTAAAAGAGTCGAGGGCTCTCTCTGTATTCAAAGTCCAGCAGCTGAAGAGAGAAAAGGTAACACTTCATTCAGACTGCAGCTTCTGCACTGGATGGATGCTATCATCAAATATTATTGTGATATTATCCATTTGTTTTTAAATTTTCCGATTTATAAAAGCTTTTATGTACTGATATTTCACCTTCTGCAGTTTTTATGTAGAAACTGGAATAATCTCTTCTTATATTTGTCTCCATCAGGTCTTTAAACGATCAGCTAACAGCAGAGCGAGACAAATTCAAGATGGACATCACAGAAGCAAACCGTCAGAACTTGGCTCTTGTCCAGGAGATTGATGATCGTCATGCCAACATTGAGAAGACAAATGAAAACAAATTGCGGTAAGCTTAAGGATTGATGGGCAAACATATCTTTAGATTTACTGTTTTGTATCGATGGGAAATGTATATTTGATTGGGGATTTTGAAACGAGAATTTACAATGCCCAAGTAGTGGTTTGGCTGCATAGGATTACATTTCAAAAGACTCAGTGTGTGTTTTCAGTTATAATCATATTTGTGAATTGAAAGAACTACAAGAAGTATTTTATTGAAAATCAATGTTAATTATGACACTGAATTTCACAGCAAATTGTTGAAGTCTTTAAGGGAAGGTTTGTGCACATTGAAAGGGTGTCAGTACAGAAATTCTGGATTGTTTTGTGAATTCAGAATCCCCTTGCTCTATTCATTCAACTGGGTACAATACAAAATATTTTAGGAAGGTGATTTTCAGACGAACACTCCTTTCAGTGCATGCAATAATGAACGAAAAATTATTTTTCATGTGCAGTTTTCCTGCAAGTAAAGTATAAAATACAATCTTTGAAAATTGAAAATATCCTCCATTTTGTCTGTGCAGAGACATGGAGAGGAAGTACCAGGATAAGATCAACTCACTACAGGCGCAGATAGAGAAAGAACGTGAGATGATCTCATCACAAGCATCTAACCAGACCACCAAGCTTCTAGATGAGATGGAACAACTCAGGGGTGATGAGGCGCTATCCAAAGAGAGGTTACAGAACATTTTAGAGGTAGGTTTGGTTCACTTGATGTATGCTCATTGTGATAGGTCATTAGAAAATGAGGGGAAATGATGTTTTAAAACAATTGATAGGAGTGGATGTTGATATTTTAGTGAATCAATTCTCATTTGGTGTTTGTTAGTGTGTGTCAGTTTAATCTCATTGCCAGGAAGGAATTTGGTACAATGCTAGAATATACTAAGAACTTCATGTACTTGAAATGACCAATAGGCAATGTCCTGTGAAAAGACATAACACAAATTAAAAGCAGTTTTCCGTGAGTTAACTTTTCAGGTCATTTGCTTTATTTTTTGTTTACTAATAGTGATAAAAATTTGATATTTAGGGGCAATAACAACATAAACTACTACAATGTAAGCAAAACATACTGCACAGCTCCCCTTGTTAGACCATTTCCCAGTGTGTCTTTTTTTTCTTCACAACCTCCAACAAACTCTCTTTCTCTACATACCCATATCCTTACCCAATTCTACTCTTTTGAATCCCTACAGGATAATAATGGCCTTGAGCAAGATCTGAATGAAGCTATGGAGAAGCTGTTGGAGTATGAGAAGACCATCACCAAACAACAGAGAGATCTGGATGGCTTCTCAGAGCTGGAGGAAAGGGTAAGAAAAATTCAGTCAGCCTTCTCAGAAAATCTTTTCAAGCTTTGGACCATTGTATCGTCTGCATAACAGCACCCCCCCCCCCATAACAGCACCCCCCTCCTTTTTACCAGAACCCTTTTTTCTGGTTATGGTTCCCACAGGGTTGACAGTAAATTTATAATGAAGAGAATGCATGATCTGTTCTGGCCAGTATGAAAAGGTGCATTTTTTATTGCTTAAATGTATCAATAACTTTCATCATGTATATTAATATGAAATTGATATTTCACAAAGAGAGATGTATTTTCATTTTTCTCCCACATTAAATATCTGAAACACTTTTTATTTTACTTTCTTCTAGTAATCAATATTTTAACATTACAGATAAGTGGATAGGATATAAAAACAAATTATGAGAAAGTGCCATCTGTAGATCAGGAACTTTCACCTGTAGTTTTCTTGTATTTGTGTAGTTGGCGGAATTGGAGACGAGCAAAGACGGGGTTTCCAAGCAGCAGGAGGTCTACTTTGAACAAAGCCGTAGGGACATGGAGGAACAAAAGCGGGTAAGTCTTATTCTGGAGTTTTCATGATTACAGGACGAGTGTAACGTTGTGGTTGCATAGCCCTAGACAACCAGGCAAAAAATAACAGTTCATTAATTATCTGTGTCATTGCACTTCATAATGTACCCAAACAGAATCATGCTGTACTGCACTAAAGCATATCTCAAATTGTTGCATGTGGTATATATTTCACATCATGATGCTTGCTAATGAGGGACATTTATGATGTCTATGTGAGGTTCTCAGTTATGCATTACTCTCTTCCAAAGATAATAATATTCTTATAAATAACAATATTCTTCAGGAAAAAAAAATGGGTCAAAATATTTTGCCTCACTTATCAACTTGAGAATATGTGAAATATGTATTCACATATCCTGTATAATCATGTTCCGTAAACTAATGAACTTTTTGTAATGCTATGCCATTTTCTTGAGCAACCTCTTTCTTTCATTATGGACAAACACTTTGCAGAAAAGTAATGAAAAATGTGTCATTATTTGCTCCTATCTTTGACCTGAAGTTGTAATGCAGGTGTAAGATATAACAGGTCAAAGATAAATCATGATTTGTCTTTCTTGTAGATATTGCAAGACCAACTGGACGAGATGAGCCAAGAAAATGAGCTGCTGAAGCACCAGGCATCAGAGAGGAAAGTAAGGAGGAAAGGAAGCAAGATACAGGGTGGACCTCGACGAGGAGGCTCCGTCCTCTCAGACTACACCAATAAACCGAATGTCATCAAGAGGAACCTGAACTCATCATCAGGTAAGTGGTGGAAGTGGGATGGGTAATGAAGATTGTGGTAAAACACTCTATTGTCTCATGATAAAATGTATGATAAAATAATGATTATCATGCTTGTTGATAAAGATCAAAGTTGCATGTGGAGAAAATGATGTGGTGTTTATTTATAGTGATAGTGATAGTATGCTAGTATAAGCTCTTTGATCTTTAATCATAACAATGTTAAATAATTATCAAGTAAATGCTTTTTATATTGCAGATAATGATTCTGAGCTGGATGAATTGGATCCCAAGTCTAAGAGACATCTTCCCGAGGTCACTGGCATCCCGGAGGAAGAGGAGGAGGATGAACTCAGTGGAGAGATGCAGAAGAGACTGGAAGAAGAGAGTAAGTAAACCTCCCAAGTAAACGACCAAAAGAATAGATCTTCATCTTGTGCAAAAGTCATAGAAAGCTGGTACCACATTTGCTGTGCTCTTATTTGCAGTGCATTTCATTTCAGGCAAATGTTACTTGAATAAACAAAGAAGATTGTACTCTTTGGTTTAATATGTGTGTGGATCTTTTTTTTTTCTTAAAATACATTACAATGAATGTTGCTTCTGAGCATATTTAGTTATGTGCAGTTATTGATATTGAAAATACTTGTTAATCAAAATGATTCCATCCACATACATGGTCTAGATCCCATCTTTATTTCAATTTTCATTCGTCAGTGCTTTTACTTTATTTTCTAAAAATGTCTCTCTCTTGTCCATTGTGCAGAAGCCAAGCTGGAAGCCAAGATTGAGTCTCTAAAGGAGCAGCATCTTGAAGAGATGGAGGAAACCAAGGAAACCTTTGAGACGGAAATCAAGGAGATTGAAAAGCGATACAGACAGGAGATGAAGGAGATGGAGGAAAAGTTTGAGCAGGAGAGTGAAAAAATGGCCAGGGAACTGCAGGAGAAAGAGAAGGAGTCTGAAGAGGACAAGGTAACACTTGCAATGCAGTTTGAAGAGGAGAAAGGACAACTGTTGGAAGAATTTGAGGGAGAGAAGGCTGCCCTTGAGCAAGCCTTTGAGATTATGAAAGTAGAGCTTGAGGAAACTCTGAAGAATGAATTTGCAGAAGAGTTGGACAATCGGCTTGCAGAGCAGGCAGCAAAGTTTGATGAAGAGAGGTTGTCCCTAGAGGGAGCCCTCACAGACGATAAGTCCAAGTTGGTCACTGATATCCAGCAGGTGAGAGAGGACAGTGAGTCTAAGCTGAGGAATCTCAAGATGGAGCTGGAAGTCCAGCACCTGGAGGAGAAAGAGGAGGTGGAGTCCAAGTTTGAGGAGGCGAGGGAGGATCTCCGTCGACAGCTCCGGGAGAAACAGAACGAGCTGGATGCCATCCTAGAGGATGGAGAAGCAGGATTGAAAGGCCAGCTCAAAGAGGACTTCATCGACCTACTCGACAAGCACAAGCAGGTGACTGAGAATGACTTCCTGGAGAAGTTGGAGGTGGAGAAGGAGGCTCTGAGCCTCCAGTTGCAGGAGGAGAGGCAGGAGATGCAGGATGAGTTTGACAGGGAGAAGTACGATCTTTCGGACGCTGTCAGTGGAGAGAAGTCTGATCTCCTGGAACACTTCCAGAGGGAGACGGATGAGATGATTGAGAAGCATCAAAGAGAGAGGAATGAAGCCGAAGAGAGATTCAAGGCAGATAGGAATAAGATGGCTAATAAACATCGTAAAGAGATTGATGATCTGATGAGGATGAATGAGGAAACCATAGATGACTTGAAGAAACAACATGCAAAGGTAATTGCTACTGTTCTTGCAGTAAAAACAGGATTATCCCTAGAAAATTTATTTCCCACTTCAAATTCAGAGAAACTCATTTACTATCTGATGGTCATGACCTTTTTTCTAGTTCAGTTGATATGTATCTTATTCAAACAGGTTCAAGATGTAGACAAGTAAAGACTTCTCGACTACAGAAAGATTTGAAATATATCCATATCTGTTTCTATATCACATATCACATAAATAGTATGCCATGAGTAAGCTAAAAGGTTAAATCTACTTCCTTTCACTTTTTTGAATATTAACTATTTCTGCTTTCTGCCAGGCCATTGATAAACTCCAGAAGGAGAAGAGTAAACTGGAGGAGAAGCTGGAGAAGGAGAAGAGGAAGCTGGAGGAGCGTATGAAGACAGACAAGGAGCGATGGGAGGAGGAGAATGCCAAACTGAAGCTTCGTCATGAGCAGGAGCTGGAGCAAGCCTTGGAGGAGGCAGAGAGGGAGAGAAACATGATGGAGATGGCTGTCAGGGTAGAAGTCCAGAGAGATGTTCAGGTGAGATTCCACTACCACTCAAAGTGAAGCATAATGCAGGATAGGATGAATACGTGTGTGAGGTATTACCTTGACAAGGGAATCCTCTGGCAAGGAATTCCAGAGGAGCAAGCAAAACAATTTGTTATAAGTAGATTGTAAACTTAGACACAGTGAAAAGACAATTGTTAGTTACTATTTACTATGGACTGCATTAAAGTTCCCTGTTCTTGGAAGGCAAAGGAAATTTTTCACCTAATCTATCCAAATGAAGTATACGTAAATTTCAGCAAATTGAAATAAGGAAAATACTAATGTTGATTTTATTTATGTACCCCTGTAAATCTCTGTGTATGGACACGGCCGAGAGAAAAAAGTGTATTTTTTTTTGCCGACTCTGTAGGCAGCTGCCAGGTCTGTGTTTGAAAAACCACTCAGGAAAGGACCTTCATTTTACTGCGAGGCGCAGTTGAAGGCGCTGATTTGTGCTTGTGAACTTGTCACAAATAATAGTAACAATGTCGTTTTTAAAACTAAAGATGACAGACAAACTTTCCTCCGAGTCCAAACAGAAATCCGGACATAGGCAGCTAGTGTGGTTCTAGTTTCCGAGTGGTGAGTCGCCATCTGTGTATGACTGAGCTGGGAGACATTTTTACTCACGGTGCCATGCCGGTGCTCTTCCGGGCACGGGTGAGCGTCACCCGGCACAGTGCCAGGTGGAGGGGCATAAATCGACACTTTAAAAAAGATTTTTTTTTTTTAAATCTCTTCCCTTCAAATTAGGAACATAGGTTAACTACAAATAGTATTCTGTATTCGCATTATGTTGAGACGAGATGGTCGTACACCACTGAAAAGTAACATTTTGAGGACTCAAAATGTCTTGTGCATGTGTATAAGACGCACCCCCGACTTTCGAATTTTTACGTCTTATACACAGAGATTTACGGTATATACAGTTTGTGATCACTTGATCTGAATATATTATGGAGCAATGACCCATTCATACTACAAAGTTTCATTGCTGCCAACCATTTCTTTTTTTGGAGGAATGATCCATATTGTTTGGCCTGCAGACTAGTGTTAGGAACTTTAAATTCATCTCTTTTAGCATCTAAAATAGATTGCAGTCCTAATTTTGCCTTCAGAGATTCTTCTTTGTTTGTATGGAAGGTTGGCAGGTAAGAAGTTTCATGGTTTTCTGTTTTCTCTATAATCTGCAGAAGGAGGTAACTGAGGAGTATGAGGAGAAGATGGACCAAGCCAAGACAGAATTTGAGGATGAAAAAGCAGAGATCATAGCCGAGAATGAAATGCTGCAAAACAAACTAAGAATGGTATGGATATATCTTGCCATGCAACATACATACATTGATTCTTGAACTGAAGCTTTTCTTGTTTATTTGGAAATCCAGTGACATAATTTTGAAAAGAAGCATTTTAATGTCTCCATTTCACATTTTTGTTGATTTCTTTCAATTGAAAGTAAGGAAGGAGACCTTAATTTTTCACCGCTCTTATCTCAGTTTCTTGTTTTTAAAAAAAAATATTCTAAAATTTTAATGTCAAATAAATCAGTCGTAAATTCTGAACTTGATGAGTACCATATTTGACCACCATTCTACCTATACAGTTCATTCTTGCCACTGGCAAGATTTTGAAATAGTTTTTGAAAACCTGTAATGTTACAAGGCCTAAAGTAAAGATAATGTAAAGATATTGCTCCTTTCCCAATTATACTATACATTAGAATGCTCAGTTCAACTCTGTATTTTCAATTCAGGATGAAATTTCCTCTTTATCCAAAAAATGAGTGAACTTTTTGAATCAATTTTTATTGATAGGCTGAAGTAGCCAAAGAGGAGGCTGTAGTAGCGATTCAGATGCAGACCCAGGAAGCAGCATTGCAGCAAGCAAGGCCAGATAGGGTAAGTAGAATAGTCAAACATGGATGAATCCTCTAACAACTGTTTCATGTCTGGTGTAATCAAATGAAGCTTTGCAAATATCGGCAAAGATCAAGATTCAAATTTCAACTGTAAGACATCAAATGTGACCCGCACCTCAAAACCACCAAAAAAGTCATTGTATAGATCTTATCCTAAAAGAGGAGACTCTCGGCTTTAAAATGATGTATTACCGTACTCATTGCAATTGGATGTTCCGCTTTTAAAAAAGAGAAGTATATCCAGCCCCAAAGAATATTTCTTTAGAGAATAAGGATTTAAAGACTAGTCTATTTTAAGCACACTTTCTCTCAAGGTATTGTGAAAGATGAAAAATGGATTATTACTAGAACTAGTTTCTGTGAAGGGATTATCAAATTGTCCTAAAACTTGGCACACTAATTAAACACATCCTGTTCTTGATTATGTCTAGGTATCTTTGCAAAAGCTTTCTCTGTTTGAAATTTGTAGATCAAAATGAAACGAGTAGTCAGGGTTGTACAGAAATTAACACTCCTACAGCAAACTGAAGATTAGACAAACTTAGGTCTATGCAACACTGCCAAAATATCACTTTAAGATTGTTTAGTGCTTCCGAATTTTGATATTACATAGAAGAAAGTTGAACTTTCAGGATATGCTTAAAACTAAATTTTGCCATTCCGACCAAATACACCTTTATTGAGCTCTTACTGAAAGTCAAACTGCAACTTTTTAGTGGTTTTGCGGTGCCTGGGTCATAAATGGGGACTCCTCAATGGCCGATTCTGACAGAGTTAGTGTGACTGTACTTGTATCAGTGTTTATATCACTGATCAAAATATTTTTCTGGCAAAGTCAATAGCACTTTGCACTTTTGTTTCTGTGGTATCTAACAGTATGCACATAAATGCTCACCTTTGTGTTTCCTTTATTGAGTTTGCATTGCTGTGATTTTTGTGTGATTTCTGCCGTATACATTAAAGAGTAGAATATTTGTTGATTTTGAGATGATATTCATATATGGTATAAGATAAATCTTGAAAAGAACTTGAACATTAGCCTGGTTATGATGCTGCTCTTGATTTATGATTTTGTATCACATTTATCCACTTCAGAATGAATGATTTTTGTTAACAAATATCTTATCCCTTTTTAATATTCATTGATGAGGTCAATGTTAACTGTTTATCTTATGTTCCAATGATCAAAATTAATTCTTTAATTCTGTACTTTTTATAAAAATTTACTGCATGATGGAGAATACCATGCAACATTTAGTTTACTCTGTTGAATCGCATTCAACATCCTTTGATTAATTAGAAGGAATGTAGTGTAGAAATGGTTTCTATGTAGATTATCAGTCTATATATGTGTTTGTCTTCTAGTTTACCCTGAATGATATAGACATAGATCACTCTGGTATAAAATGAAATGTTTTAAATATGAATAGCATAGATTTTGGTATGTGGGATAGATTAAACTTTATCCCCCAAAATGCACAGTTGTAGCTCTGTGCTCTCGTGTCTGCATGTTTGCTTTCTGCTCTGTAAAGTGCCGTAAACTTCTTCCTAGTGTAGTTGCATACTCTTTACTTGATCTTTCTTGTCACTCAAGTTGCACATGCTGGTAGGTATTTTGTAATCCTGAATGTTTGATAAGAAAGATAATAATAATAATAATAGGCATTTCTATAGCGCAGTCTGTCTAGAAATTCTATTCCGAGGCGCACTAATTATTACCCCGGCTTTAGCCTAGCTGCCATTACAGCGCTCTAGCATTTCAAGGAATTTATTCCTGCCAGGTACCCATTTACATCACCTGGGTCGAGTGTGGCAAAAAAGGACATTAGTGCCATGTCGGGGATGGAACCATGACATTTGAAGCACTGAAAGTCAAGTGCTTAAACCACTCGACTATGACACTTCTACAAGATGCTATTGTTAGACTTGTATTATCCAATGAAATTATGAATTTTCTTAGCGAATATAGAGATACTCTATTTTGTAACAATGGGTTGTGAAGGACTGATCAAAGGAGCTGTTTTCATTATGAGACTTTACTCTCCACCACTCCTGGTGTGTGTTTCTGTGATCTTTGTAGTGGTAATTGTTTGAGACATGCATGAAATCAATTGGGGAATACATGTAGATTATAGCCGATGCATGATGTAGAACAACAATACAAAACAGAATTTAGTCAGGACCCACATCTTTTGGACATACACAGCTTCAACAGGGGGCCGGGGCAGGATTTCGCATATTGAAGGCAGAGGAACAGCTTTTAGTCAACAGGGTTTGTGGAACTGTAATTGTTTTTTACCAGTACCGGTAGATTATAACAGTTTTGATAAATTATAATATAAAGATTATGATATATAGGCTATTGTACCTACTACTGGGAAAATATTATTACTGTTTGAAAAATGAAAAATTTGTGTAATATCTTTGTATGGTTTTAAGAGAATATGAAGCAAGATGATAATAATTCGTTTCAGAAATCATCTGGGTCCTGTAACACAAAGGTTTCCAATCGATTGTAAAATGTCAATGGCCAATCAAGATCATCGTTGCATGTACATATTGTTCTAAAGGCTGACTAATAACCAATCAGAATCATTGTTTTCAATCATCAAATTCAAATTTAATCACAAACCTTTGTGTTACAGGGCACTGGATAGTAATTACTACATGTTGCTGTGATAAGATTATTTTCTAACATAATTCTGTCTATTTCCTATGTTTGCTGTGATTCTTAATGTATATTTCGATGTGCTTGAAAATATTTCTTTTTCTTGTTTCTGATCTACTACCTTTTGCAATGATGATATTATGTTAGCATTATTTCCATTTGCTGTGCCCTTCAACTAGTGTCTCTTTCTTTGCACTCTCTTTCACTGTCCTGATGTGTGTTTAGGCTTCTTTTGATGCACTTTCTACTGAGCGTGACCTTCTCAAGCTAAGTCTTTCTGGGTTGGAGGAGAAATTGCAGATGATGACAGAAAAGGCAGATTCAGCCAATCAGGAGCTACATACCTTGGAGGTTGGCTATCTTTCTGCAAAAAAATATTATCTATTATCCTATGCAAGCAGTTTTATTCTTTTCTGCCTGTAGTATAGTGTTTGCTTTGTTTGCGCAGATAGCACATACACTGTTATGTGCTCTAGGATTGGTAATTGACTAAAAGTGTTTGCTTTTCAACTTTTTCTAGAAAAAATATAAAAATCATGCATTACTTGTATATTTTCTGCAAACTGATAATTTCATATAAACTGTTCTTTTTGTGATATCTGAAAATAGTTAATAATGTATACATGTCCAAGGAACACACAACTTTTCAAACAGTAGGTCTGGTAACATAATTGTGATGATAGTGTTTTCACATGAATAGTACATAGGTTGTAGAAGTCAAACCGAGTTTTTTCTCTTTATTTTCTGTGCAGACGAAGCTTATGGCTCTGGCGACAGAGAAATCTCACCTCCAGAGGGAGCTTGAAGATCTCAACAAAAAGGTAGGTATCACATCATGCAAGCTTTCAAGGCCATTTATTTATAATGTATCCTTGACCCATTGTCCCATCTCTTATCCAATTATTAGACCTTGATTCTCGGGAGTAAATGAAAACAAACATATTGTAGGGTCAAATGCCATGATCTCTCTGTCTTGAACCTCTCTGTGTGTATAGCATTGTTATACTTGATACCTCCCAATGAGGTCTTATTTGTGATGATATTACTTTCAAAAATGGCAAGAAAAATATTATGCACTCCAAAACAATACATCTCAATGTTGTTGTTTTTTCTCTTCAATTTGAAGGATAAAACAAAGAGTTTGCTATGAAGATTGTTTAGAATAAATTGTTTAGAATGAAATGAGACTTTAAACAACCCTTACACGCATATGACTTGAGGAATAGAACACGTCACAAGAACCTCAAATCAAGGTCTAATGAATGATGAGCAATGTCCCCTTTTCTTGCTTTCCATCTACACCAAAGTACATCAACATGCAGATGCAGATATCCGTAGCAAGCTCCCAGCACTCAAGGGAACTGGAACGGGTTAGGCAGGCGCAGGCTCTGGAGTTCCAGGGAGAACTGGGTCATCTCAGGGAGGAGCTTGCCCAGAGAGACGGCAGGATCAAGGAGCTTAACAGGCAGATCACGGAGAAGGCTGATGAACTCAAGAGGTCGCTGTCCATTGGTAAGGAGACAGAGGGGTCAGAGGTCAGAAAGATGAGGAGAGGGAAGGAGGAGGCAGAGAAGAAGTACAGGAAGATGAGAGCCATGTTGGAGGAGTACATGAAGAAACTCAAAGATCAGGTGAGCTCTCAATATTCATTAAATGTTGTTTGTAATGCTATTGTCTGATAAAGTTGTTTTTATTCTTGGGCTATCTCAAAGGAAAAAGCCTTTTCTTTTTATAGATACAAGTTGTAATGATTTTTTTTATTTTCCTCCTGTGTTTCACTTATTGCATAACAAACAATATTGTTATTCATGATGATCATGATCATTACTTTGGCTTTAGCTTTTGCAGGCAGTATCAGCATACACTGTACAACAAAAGGTGTTACCAGTTACATATTACACCTAGGTGCAGTGAGATAAATTTGTATATAACCTCCAGAAGAAATTCAAATGTTGCACTATACTGAGATGCCCTCATTTTTCGTCACATTTATGAATTGTATGTAATTTGCTATGGATTCCTAATTTTGGTGTATTTTTTTTGTTCCGTGTAAAGGAAATAAATCCAAAGCAATAGTGATTAATAATCAGATATTTTTAAAGTATTTCTGCCATTAAATATGTACATTTACCTTTTAGATACTGATCAAGTCTCTGCATTTGAAAGTGAAATTACTATCCATACTTAAATTCCCTGTTGGCATTAAAAGCATATATATGAATATTAGATGTAAACTTGCAACTAGACTTGATGTTAACCAATTCATTTTTTCATCCTCCTCAGCTTGCTAAAACGACCCGTCATGACGTGCTTCTCAAGGAGTTGTATGTGGAGAACTCCAAGCTACAGAGGACCCTGCAGCTAACTGAGGAAAGACAGAAGACGGCAGAAAGAAACTGTCACAATCTGGTGGAGAAAAATCAAGCGTATCTGAACATTCTGAAGAAGGTGTGTCCAGCAGCTGTGTGAATATGAGCTGACTGAACTTTCAAAACCTCATAGAGGCATACCTGAACATTCTCAAGGAAAGACAGCAGACTGCGGAATGGAACCGTCCCAAGGAGGAGTTTACAGGAACATTCTGAATGAATTCTGTTCTGCAGCGATGTGAATGGCGACCCAGAGACTTTGGAGGAAAATCTATGCAATGAGGAGTAGAACTGTCAAAGATTGATGGAGAAAAATGGAGCTTATCTACACATTCCAAAGAACATCTGTACAGCAGCTGTTTGAAAAATTTAAAAAGTGAAGAAAACTCTATGCAGAGATGAGCTGCACTTCTGTCATGCAACCATGTGAAAAATGGCTCAGAGATTAGAAGAAGCAGAGATCTGTGCAGCCAAAACCAGGAGAATTAATCATAGCTGAACATTCCGAAGAACACCTGTACAAAAAGGGTTTAATGTACATCAGAGGGAGATGGTTGCCTTGGAGGAGTCATTCAGTTGCCTTTTACCTACGTACCGTTCCCACTTGTTCCAATTAGGACAAGGTCCAATCTAACTGCTCATGTGCCCTTGATTACGAGACAACATCAGAGTTAGCTGTTGGAGGAGATTGATTGCCTCAGGGAATGCTTTCAGATAATTGACATCGGCTTGAAATTCTGGTAGAGTTCCAGCAAACAATCACCCTCTCATCAACTAATGGCATGATCATGTTCAAAAGTAAGGTTATCATCGCCTAATGTCTGTCTTGATATAGTTATAAGCACATTTATCCGAATGAATTACCATTTAGATGTTGATGAATATATACATGTATACCGTAGATATTCTACATCATATTTATACAAATTATGTATTTTTTGTATGTAAACGGATAGACAAAATACTGTTCTAGATTTGTAAATTGTATAGCTGTACATATAATGTAAATGCTGCAATTTTTTATATTTATACATGTACATTATCTAAATATATATACTTTCTTCTGCGTATGAATGCCTTTTAGGTCTTGTGTCTTTCAGAATGATAGCAACAATGACATGAGATTTAACCAATGCTTTCAATTTTATACAAAAATCAGGAGTAATTTTATTTTGTATTCTTATCAGATGAGATGCATTTTTAATTATCAAATGGAATAATTGATCTTTTGTTTTGATTGAAAATATTTCATCAAATTATGTTTATGTTCAAGGCAATATTGATTATTGCCATTTTTTAAAACCAAGTTGGTTAATTAAGTTTTTCAGTCTTGAAATTTGTGTTGATCATGGATACTTTCATAAATAAGAAAATTCAAGTGACACAGTATTAGATAAACAGTAAAAAGATTAATTTAATCTAATTTTTTTAAATCTGTATTATTTAGCCAAGAAGTCCTTATTGATAGTGAACAGTATGAATTTATGTTTTAAATGGAATTCACCTTGAATTGTAAAAGAGTTTGTTTTGTGGTGTAAACAGATTGTCTATATACATGGCTGCCATAAAATTTCAATCAACTTTGCGCAAAGTAAAATGTTTCTAGTGAAGTGTTTTCTTATACATTGTTTGCCCGCATCAGATGCGGGCAAACAAACTTATATTGTAAGTAATTTCCCTTTTGCTCATAAAACGATTAAGTAAAAGAAGAAAATGTGAGACATTTTTTATGATGTATTGCATTAGTTTTTATTTATATACAGAATATTTTACAAGGTAGAATATTGAGTTGAAATTTAATAATCTTTTGAACAGAGTTGTTTCTTTGCAGAAGTTATATAAGCAAAGAGGCTAGGAGCCTGTCCCTAAAGTTATATAGACTGAATTATTACACCTCTTGAACTGTACTTCCGGCAAAGTAAAGTGCATTCACATGATACAAAAGCAAGCACAAGAATTATCCTTCTTACAAGTGGCCTCTGTGTACAGCATACACATGAATATATCCTGCTAATACTGTATGGTATTAAACATAACATTCCCTCATGAACATTTTACCTTTCAAAAGCAGATTCTTTGGTGTAAATACTGCTACAGATTAGACATTTGAAACCGCCTTCTTCCTATTTTCGGCCCCCTATAAAACTGTAAGCCTACAGTCTTTTTCACCACTCACTTGAGCGAGGATGGAATCTACTGGGCACTTCATCTTTGAACATTTTGGCAAGTTCCATCTACATATTGAGGCACTTAAAAATCAGAATTCATGATACCATCTTGGTTTGTAAAATGAAAATACAAACATGACAATAAAACTAATGACAACACTGATTGAATATTTTGTTTGAATACAAAGTCTTAAAAGAAGCAAATGATACATGAACAAATACATATTGTTTACTTCAGAATACTATTCATAATTTGATAAAACTGTATAATCTGTCCAGCAGAGTTGAGCTTTTTTCACTCCTCTAAAAAGAACCTCACAAATTTTGGTCCTAGTCGAGTCAAATTTAGCACATGATATACTCCGAACAAGCATTCTTAATACACTTCAGCCAATATGTTAAGTTCACAGCATGATGGACAGTGAGACAAAATTAAGTAAGTCTTGGACTGACATTCTGGTACTGAGCAGACAAAGTGGAATGTCTTGAAGAATGTGTGACCTTGCAGAGAAAACTAAGACACACGGACAAAGAGAGAGACGGTGGCTTGGTCAGAACTGAATGATAAAAATATAAAATTGTTGGGATGATGGACACCAATGTCCGGTGTCTTTTATATCGACATCAAAAAGAATTTCTTGGCTACCAGATAATGTTGAGGTCGGTCTGACTTACAATTAATTTTACACAGAATGATACAGATAGAGAGAGTCGAATGAAAGAGAAAGAAAGTGTTTTTAGGCACACATGATGTTGCGGTAGGACTTCAGATCAGCCGAGTGTTCTTGAGAGACTGGATGAGAGCCTTGTAAACGAAGGTGTACTGTCCCACCGTCTGAACCATCAGCATTCGCTGCTGACGTAAGATACCCAGCATCTTAGGAATGTTGATTTCCTGTCACAAATAAAGCAAGGTAATGTTTGTAACGGGAATCAACAATATTCTGAGGGCATCTTGGACTTTCATGATGTGAAAATGATATACTAACTTGGCCAAAAAGTGGCGATTTTTCGAATTGTTCCTAAATTTCCTCTTAACGCCCCTTTTGGGGAGAAACGGGAGTCTAATTAATCTGAGAGCATGTTGGGACGTTCATGATGAGAAAACGGAGAGGATTGAAAATTTACCCTTTTTAGGCAAAAAGTGGCGATTTTTCAAAAATTAAGATCCAATTCTAGTTCATTATTCATCATAAACATGAAATGGACTATAAATCATTACATTTATCAGTGGTTAACTTGTTCAAGATGTTCAAAATAAAATGAACAAAGGCTTTATGTAATTCTTCATTTAATTCTTTCTAGGAACTGACAAATTTGTAATAATTTAAACCTAAAGCATTAAAAATAAACCATAATACTGTAAACGTGGTAATATTCGCGGTACATTAATTTTCACGGATTTCGCGCCAAAGTCCGTGTCCGCGAATTTTAGACCTCGCGAAAATATATGCATGCATGTGTTTTGAACGGGATGAAGTGCGTACAATGCGAATTTAAGAACCCGCGAATATGTTTTGGGGTCGCTCAGCGCGAAAAATTAATCACACGAAAAATAACAGCGTTTACAGTAGTTGGAAGTCATATCTTCAAACATTCATGCAATTTATACAAAACCTACCTCATTGTGCTCCAGACTGCTAATCATAATATCAACCAGTAGTAAGACTCCAGTCCGCCCCACCCCAGCGCTGCAGTGTACGATGGGAGGAGGACCCACATCAACCTCATTCATGCTGTTAGCATGGCGACACACCGACTGGAACTCCTCCAGGAAAGCTAATGAGAGAAAAAATAGTGTAAAATTTTCACTTTAAACCAAATTTGACTTTATATATGTCAGAGTGCTGGATCACCATAAACAAAACAAAAAATAACTTATGATTATACATAAATCATGAGTTATGAAGACAAACTAGATGGAACTTCAACTGCGCGCAGTCGATGATGCCTCCGCCATAGAGCAATTTTACAAACCAAAATGGAAGCAATTTTTAAAATTCAAGTTTGATTGTAATCCATCTGTTGGTTCTAATGATAACGCGATCACGAGCTATTTTAGGATACATAATGAGCCCTGTGACCTTTGACCTCTTGACCCCCAAATCTAATCAGTTCATTGGCTCTGCAAGATACATACATGACCCAAGTTTGGCGGTAATCCATCAATCGGTTCTTGAGATAATGTGATCACAAGCTATTTTGCATACATAACGAGCCCTGTGACCTTTGACCTCGTGACCCCAAAGTCTAACCAGTTCATTAGCTCTGCAAGATACATACATAACCCAAGTTTGGCGGTAATCCATCAATCGGTTCTTGAGATAACGCGATCACGAGCTATTTTTGCATACATAACGAGCCCTGTGACCTTTGACCTTTGACCTCGTGACCCCAAAATCTAATCAGTTCATTAGCTCTGCAAGATACATACATGACCCAAGTTTGGCGGTAATCCATCAATCGGTTCTTGAGATAACGCGATCACAAGCTATTTTTGCATACACAATGAGCCCTGTGACCTTTGACCTCGTGACCTCGTGACCCCAAAATCTAATCAGTTCATTAGCTCTGCAAGATACATCCATGACCCAAGTTTGGCGGTAATCCATCAATCGGTTCTTGAGATAACGCGATCACGAGCTATTTTTGCATACATAATGAGCCTTGTGACCTTTGACCTTGGACCTCGTGACCCCAAAATCTAATCACTTCATTAGCTCTGCAAGATACATACATGACCCGAGTTTGGCGGTAATCCATCAATTTGTTCTTGAGATAACGCGATCACGAACGGACGCACGCACGTGACGTGTGCACGCACGTACGGACGGACGGACAACCAGAAAACATAATGCCTCCGGCTACGTTGTAGCGGAGGCATAAAAATCTTAAGCAGTTCATTTCCTACAGAAGGTTCTTTGCTGGTCATTTTCTAAAGGCAGTGTAAACGGATATCTGAAAGACCTTGCAAATCACACTAATTTCATGAAGTTCAATAGCAAAATCAATGTAATGAACTTAACCCACACAAAGATTCTGCTCTCACACAAACTTCCTGAAATTATATGTGCCACATAGTTATGTTTATACTATATTCAGTAGATACAAGTCAAAACCATGTGACACAAAGTTTCCCCTACAATTACCAGGTCCCCAAAACAATATATTCTGATGCATTACACGATGAACAATAAAGAAGATGATCCAACACTTGCTCTGGCAACATTTGCTTTGTCAAGTTACATATGGTTCGGATTGCAATTGGGTGTTGGGTTAGATTCAGTATTAGTGTTGGGTCCAAGTTGGACGTTAGGAATTTGCCTGGTAAAACTGACCACAGAGTGATTGTCTCTGGAGTATGAACAAGCCACACAAACAACCTTACAAACTGTAGAGAGGAATGGTAGACTTACATAGGAATCCATGGTTCGGATTGCAATTGGGTGTTGGGTTAGATTTAGTATTAGTGTTGGGTCCAAGTTGGACGTTAGGAATTTGCCTGGTAAAACTGACCACAGAGTGATCGTCTCTGGAGTATGAACAAGCCACACAAACAACCTTACAAACTGTAGAGAGGAATGGTAGACTTACATAGGAATCCATGTACATCATCGGGGCATCCTTGGTTGGGCCAGTCATTGTACTGTAGATGCCAGACAGTCCTCTGTTCACCTGATGGAGTGTGACGTAGTGTCAGTCCACTGGTGATGTAACAACCGGAGTCGTTGCTGAACTGTGCTATCACACGGAACTGTACAAACACAATGGTAAAATATCAGTCTGAGTTCATCATATGTAATCAGCGATAAATACGGGCTCTAAAGTAAGTTAAATTTGAAAAGGACACATTAAATCAAAAGCATTACAAACTGAGAGAATTGATTACCACTTCCCATTTCCGCTTTCATATTCATGACTGATAATTTACATTGCACAATTTCATTGCACAAGCACTGATGCAAAGAGTCAATGAACCGGTAGCTATCTTATTTGTCAGCATTTAGGGAATGTATGTGGACCAACCTGTACCCTGCCTGTTTCTCTTTCACATCACATTCATTTAAGAAAAATGCCTACTACATGCCGTGACACAATTAGTATTGTCAACAAGAGCTAAGCCACCATGAGAAACAAAAGACATGAGCACACTTACTGGTCCAAATTCTGTGGTGTTCTTCTTGGGTGAAGTACAATCAGGCCAGTATTTGAAGCACTTCTCTTTGCCATCCTCCTGAAAATAAAATCACTAACAATTAAGGTTGTTTGTTTGAACTGGAAAAAAACATTCCATGTAGGAAACAATACAGGATTAATAATAACAAATTCATGCCCCGGGGAACTTCCTTGTACATGAATGTATGATTAATTGAGGTAAACAAAACAGTATGTGCAATGGCCCATGTCTATTGGCATTCCAAAAATAGACACAACAAAGGGAAGGAAATTTAAACACATACCATATCTACAACATTTGGTTTTGCAGAAGCCTTCTTGCCACAGTCGCTTTAACCATATTTGTAATATCTCTTTACAGTCTAAGAAACTAATAATTGGAATTAAGTATATTCAGCAGGGAATCTCAAACACACAAAGCAAGATATTTTGGGGTGAGGGATCCCTTTTAGATCAAAGTAGAGATATCAAACACCTCATTTAAGCATACCTTGAGTTTAGTGAGCATAGCAATGACCTGTGTACCACTCTCCCAAACCATCCTCCACCAGTCTTGTACAGTATTCTCCATAGGGCCCTGAGCAGCAATGTAGTGTAGCATCTCACCAGCAACGGGTACCTTGACCCGTGAGGCGTTGATGTAGCCTCCGTTGTTATGATGGGATGATGACAACTCCACTCTACAGTCCTGTCAATCAAAGTAGGCAGGTGGTTAATTTTATTAATATTTTTCATTTGCCAAATGCACTCAAGGTAAATGAACAATTCATCAATTTGGCAGAAGCAGAAAGAATAGGCATTGATTCTCACTTGCCCCAGACAAGTATCATACCTCCTGATGTCCGATAGAAAGATTACTTACAAAGTCATAGTATCGCATTTCTAAAACAAATACACATATCACACAGAGAGAATAAATTGCACTTTGATTTATCAGAATTTTTCATGTGAAGTTGGGTAAATTAAGTATTTTTCTTTTAACTTTGAAATATATAATGTATAAAACACAAATAATAAGGAAGTATGCTTTTGGATACAATTCAGAAATATTGAGTCATATATCTGATGGGCAATTTCAAAACACCTTACAGAAATATCATATATACTAGAACATTCCTTTGAATATCATCTGTTTAAGCATGGGGAACTTCGTTTTGGTTTTAAGGACTGATCAGTACCTCATATGGTAGGACATCTTTGAATCTGTTTCTGCTGACATTCTCTGGTAGTTTAGATGTATAGCACACTGCTCCTTCTCTCTTCTTAGTAATCTGCTCATACTCTGTGAATACCTGACCTTCTCTCAGTTGCTTCTCAAGGATCTTCCGCTACAAGAGAAAACACAAGGAAAAATTAATTAATCATGATATTGAGGTGAACGTTCTGAATGTTTAAAAAGAAATATATTTCTTTAAACAGTCTACCAGCACATGTTGTTTATTGTTATGCTTTCACTTTCACATGTTTGCTATTGTCAAAGTAATGTTATCTTCATGTTTACATTCCTGGAAATAAATAAACAAAATGAAAAATGAATAAAATGATAACACTGAATTATCTTTCATCCATTTTTACTTTCTAAATCAATGACAAATTATTTACTTATTTAAGTAAATCTTCTTAGATTTTTGTCTTCTCAATTCAAAACTCAATACGGTGTTATCCAAATATGATGACAGCAAATGTAGATAAGTATTTGAACAAAAGTTCTACCAATCAAAATGTTGATGTAAAATTAGTTTTATTTACTGTGTTTCAAAAAAACATGAAACACAACACTTTTAGCATAATCAAATCAACTGAAGTGAAACTAGAAAGACTGATCTAGACATAATACAGGAGGTGGAAGATTTTTTTTTAAACACAATTTTGAATATTTTGGTTAAATATCTACAAATTTAAACAATTTGTTATATTTTTCTGTCCTAAATCTTCAGTAAATGATATAATGGGTTCTGCTCACTAGATACATGTACATGGGTGATCCAACACATTATCCAGAAACATTTGTTCCAGGCTTTATCGAGTTAAGATATAAGGTTACGATTAGGGTACAAAACTTTTAACACACACATATTCTATTCAAGGTACAAATTCCAATGCATGAGGTACTTACCCTTGCATCTCTGGGATGTTTGGTTTCTTCCTCTGGTTCAGCAGGCGTGTCCCTTGGTCTGAGAAGTGTTAACCCACTCATGGCAGCCAACTTCAGAGGACCAATGTATCCTCCATTATCAGTCCCTAGATCCTCTAGCACTTCGCTCCCTTCAGAATCAGAAGACAATGGCAGTGTGGGTGACTTTGATGCTATGGTTAGTTTGTGATTGCTGGTGCTGCTGCTGCTGCTGTTAGTGGCTGGCGGAGTGGATGGGGCTTTAGATGTGGAAGGTTGCTGAGTAGTACTTGTGGATGGTTTGAAGGATGCAGGACTGGCTTTCAGTTCAGGTTGCTTTGGCTTGTGGGTGTGGACATCATCTGTTGACTGTGGAAGAGCTGGAGTGGGAGAGGATGACTGAGTTGCATGCTCTTTCTGAGGAGTTTCCTGAGTGATATTGTCCATGGGGTTAGCAAAGCCTTGTGGCTGAGGATTTTTCCTCTCTGCTAGTATTGTTTCTACTTCTGATGTGTGATGCTGCTGCTGTTGCTCATGGAAGCCCTGTACAGTATTGACATAGTTGGCCTGATCGACATGAAGCATGGCGTAATGACTGGGGTTAACTTCCCTCATTTCTGGGTGGAGCTGAGGCATAGAGTATACCCTTGTGGGTGAGCCATGCTGACCAGTACCGTTCATCTGTCCAAAGCCACCTGTCACATAGGTCAAATGGTTCTCTGGAAGCGATGGTTGTGAGTTGTAGATGTCTCCCATGCCGTGAGGAGGTAGGTGAAAGTGGCGTGTAGGGCTCCCAACACTACCTGGAGACATGTTAGAGTCAATGTCACTGTGATCTGCAAATTCACTTGGTGGGCTGACCAAAGGCCCTGCATATTCCTGGAATGGACTCATGATCCTGGACTTGTCTGGTGGGGTGGGCAGTTTGTCCTCATACCCTGTGGGTACAGCTATCATAGACAGATCAGACGGTTGGGCTTTGTCTGTGAGGTTTAGAGTCAATGCTGGTTTGAACTCTCGTTGCTGAGGACTGTACTGCTGTTGATATCCTTGTGACACATGTCTGCTGTACATGCCGACCTGTGCATGATAGTCCTGTATCCTCAACTGTTGGAATGCTTCTATGGGTAATGACTGGGACAAGTCTGCATCAATATTGACATTCCCACTACCATGGAGATTCACCTCATGCATAGCTTCAATGGCTTGTAACCTCCTACTCACCAGATCAGGGCTACTACTGCTCACTAAATAATTATTACCCTGCCTGGCAAGGTTAGGGGTACTAGCACTTCCTCTTGGATAAGGCGGTGGTGGTTTGTACTTGTTTTTCAACAATTTTGCCGTGATATACTCCTCTGTGGTTTGAATATGCTCTGACGTCAACTCAGGCACACTAATGGTATGTACAATGTTCCCATGGGGAGTCTTTATCAACAGGCCATGCTGCAGTGATTCCAGGGAGTAGTCCATGTTGTTGGCGGTGTAGTAATTGTTAGGCGTGCCTCCATAGCTGAGTCTGAACTGCTGCCTGTAGTGATTGTTATGATTATGTTGCCTCAGTTCTGGCTGAGGATAGAGCACATTTTCCATATGTCCATACCCATTCTGCTTGCCCAAATTACCCACACTCTGGCTCTGCTCACTCACAGTTAACAGCCTCTGCTGCAGCCTGGCCTGGATGAACGACTCGTAGTCCGGACTCTGCCTATATGCTGGCAATGATGCTTGCAGATGGGCACGCACTTTCTCATTGTTCGTAAGGCTAGGGTTGGAAGAGTTTGGTGACACCTGGTTGTGGAGTCCATAATTAAGCGAGTTCACACTGGGGGCGCTGTACACACTGCCGTTCTGATCCAGCATGACCAGGTTGCCATTGGAGTAGCTGTAATCGGTGGGAGGTCTGTCCAGACTGAGCTGGGAGGTAGTGAAAGGACCCATGTCATAGGCATGCTGGTTGTCAAGACTCAGTTGAGATGTGGTGAAGTTGGTATTTCCCGTTTGGCTGATGAGGAACTGCTGGTTACTTAGCTGACCGTCTGCCATCATGTGATGAGGAAGGTTCTCTGTTCACAGAAAGAAAAAAATATATATTTTAAGTTTTCATATAAATGTTCATGAAGTGATTTAATTAAATATGAGATGATTTTTTTTTTTTTCCATCCATAGCTATATTCTTACTGAATCAACCGATTTCAGTTAATTTGTTCGTTTTTTTTTCTCTCCTTATCATTTCACCTTTTCATATAAAATGAACTGTAAAATGTGCATTTTAGATGCAGAAGCTGGTTATCAAATATTTGAGGAACCAAACTTAATTGATAATTTTGTACATGCTCAGTCAGATAAAAAGCATTTGCATTTTATAACCCGTCAGGGCTCATGACAGCAAAATAAACACCAAAAGAAAAGCAAAAATAACAGTAACAACAAAACATATACGGCAAGTCCAGTCCAACAATAAGCAGCTTTAGATAGAAGCAGATACATCAGACAAAAAGATTTTCATAAATGAGGAAAATCAGAGAGTTATGAATTAAAATGATATGAAAACTATGGAAAACTATGAAATTCACTATACAATCTGCCAATCTGAAACTTTTTGTGATGTCATTCCCTCACTATTTATCAATTGCTTTTTCTATTTTGAAACCATTAAAGGCAACGTTTAACAATGTTAAATCTGAGATGCATGGCCCTACGTGTTATCAGTGTCTGTGATATGGTGTAATATTGAAGCCCTAAACAAATTGCGCCTCAAAAAAGTAAAAAATCTTTGAGTGACCGGTTTTACCATACTCATTTTTCCTAATAGACGGTAGTGTTATAAAAACTGTTAGGAAAACGAAAAATGAAATTTCGATTTCCAATCATAAATATCTTGATAATCAGACAGGCGATCGGCTTGTAAAAGTCATGGGATTCCTGACTGACCTAAAGGTTTATAATTATGATTGCAGCATGAGCTAAATCCAGGATTTTGTTTCAGAATCTGAGGCAATGTTACTGAGTCACTTTAATATAATTTTCCTTTTTAATCCCACAATAATACATTCCTCATGCCTTTTCACTGGTTAGGCAGTGGTTATAAGCATGAGAATGTTTCATGCATGTGCCTCTCAATATCTTTCATGAACTTCAAATGAGAGAATTTGTAATGAATACTAAACCTTCATAATCGTTTATATTTTATGTATATCTTCCTTTGAAGAAAGAAAAAAAAATCTAATTTTACTATTTTTCGATCGACAAACCTCGACAAACCTTTTTTTAATTATCAGGAAATCATATCATTGGGGGAAAAAAGGAAAATATACACACAAAGCAATTGGTGAAGAGTGAGAAGAGTGGGTCAACCCTTCTGCAAGAAATGATGCTCTAATTACAGCATGATTTAAGTCAAAATGTCATGCTGTTCATTAAATGTAAAATTTAAGCTTTTGTTGCTTCCATCTTACCTTCAGATGAAGCTCCTTCTCCTATCAAGAGACTATCTCTATTCCTCATCTTGCCAGACATCCGCTGTCCGTCCATCGACATCCTTCTTTCAGGGTCTACAACTGTGATTAGCTTGTCTGCTGGAAAGCCATCAACGAGAACCTCTCTGCTCCCAAGCCTGATATACAAGAATGAAAATAATGATATTGAATATTCAGGGGTGCTAAAAGCATGAAGACTGAAGACTCTGTGGAAAACAGCCCTTTTTTTTTTACCATTAGCACCCACCAATGTACAATGTACATGTATACACTTCTAACTTCTGGTACCGATATTGGGTGTGGTTTTCAACCAGAGCTGCCTACCTAACCCTCATACAGTATATCTTCTCCTTACAAGAGCTCAGTACCTGCAAAGAGAAAAACATCTGGGTGCATTCCTAGCAATGTACCCTCTATTCAACTAAAAGCAGAATGAATTAGAGAGCAGTGGAACCTCTATATCTAGTACCTAATTATCATAATAATGAAGATTGCCTTGGCAGAGCCCAACACTATCAGACTTGTGAATAAGCAAGAATGTGACAGTGTACTTAAAGAACCAGAAAATATTTGCACAAAAATATGTACCAAAATAAAGCAATGGTAAGAGAACTGTGGTTGATGACACAATAGAATTTACAACCACAATACTGGATCAGAAAAATAACATGCTCACAAGCTTCTACAATTTTTGATCCATTTTTTAAATTCGTAGCCCAAGGGAGGGATTAGAGCGTTTTAAAAAAACATTAAGAATTCCTAGCATTCCAAAAATTCATGATAAAATGTTGATTGCAGTTAAATGGAAGAGGTGAAAGAGAGGTCAATATCATTTTCTCAACAACAAAAAAGGAAACATGACTTCAGGGATTGAACAGGAATAGCTCCATTTGTACTAGCAAAACTTATTGTATAACATATAAAAAACGTATATTTTCTCATCTCATCATCTAAATTTGCCCAGCTGACAATAAACATAAATGGTGTAAGCCTGACCTCTCCAAAACTGGTTTCTTTGTAAATTATTCCTTCCTATATTGTATATTTTGTATATTGTAATCCCATTTCTACATGTACATCTCTTTTGCAATAAATTGTTTGTCATATGAATGCCCTGTAGAACGCACAGAGATTTTCTTTTTTGACTCACTTGACTGTTTCAACGGTATACTTGTGGAACTGCTGCTGGAGTCTGCATATCCTGCACACATACTTGGCTGTCTCAGCGTCTTCCATCTGGAATTGCAGGACATCATGAGAGCGGGATGTCCCCACCCCAAAAGCACGCCGATTGTGGCCCATGCTGACAACCTCATGCCACCTATACAGGATAAGGAAAGAGTAATAAATAAACATTAGCAATGTTTAGAGTAATATAAACATTAGGAATAAGGAATTTTCCTAAAAAAGACATAATAAGAAGTTTGGAGATTTAGGCATCTCATACAAATGAAAAAAAGAAATGGTAGAAACAAGAGTCAAAATTAAAATTATGAAGGTGTTACTTTTAGTAATTTTTAGGAAGTAAAAACACCACTAACACAAAAAATCTACTCTATCCCCTATCAGAGACATTCTACAAGGCGAGAGACAACAAAGAAATGTATGACCACATACAACCCATATATACAAATTTTAATTTATGAAAGAATTTAATCATAATTTCCACCTGTAAAATATGAAACACACCAAAATATCCGGTTTACGACAGGACATTTTTAAATCACCAATGGTTGTAGGATTACTCATCATTAAATGCATTGAGTAGACAAATGAAGGGGGAAAAAGGAAATTTCTTGCCTACATCATCAAGAATAACCTTAAACTTGAGACAGACATTATCACCCAGACTTGACAATCATCTCATCTCTAAATTTGGGCATGTGTTTACATTATCACTCATACAACATATACACACTAAAGAGAAGGCATGCACTTTATTTGCACACAATATCTTACGACATTACAGATGTGACATGTCAAAATACAGAGTATGTTTACACTTTGGAACTCTCTGCACAATCACTTTACATTCCATTCCTCTCCTTCATTTACAACAACCCTGTTGACAAACAGCTCAAAGTCTGGATAACCTTTTGGTCTGATCTGAAAACTTGAAGAATGCTTTAGACCTTAACCTCCTCTGACACCTCTCATTGTCCTCAGAGGTATGCAATGGTGGTAACTAAACAAAATCAATCAGTATTGACTATGAACTCTGCTCTGGAATGGCTTACAATCAACAAATGAATCAGACAAACTTCCTCTTCTGGTTACAAGTACTTAAAGGTACAATTCAACATTTTTCATCTCATACTATGTTTAAAAGGGAAACTTGAATCTAATTGAATAACTTAATAAAATAAATAATAAAAAGTCATCAATTTATTATTATGACTTGTTGCAAGAGAGAATTTTGTTAATTTTCATACCTTACTTACACAATGTTATGAAAACAGAGGTGGAAAGCCTTTGTGAATTGTCCAACTCAATTTTCCAACTCACTGAACAAGCTTTCAAGCTAAAATCAAATTTCGTCAAAACATGAAATGGTCAACAAATTTTGTACTGTTCAAAGCATTGCAAATATATAAAAGTGAAACATCTGTGTGCCTTTAACTTGGGGAGGTGAACAGAGAAATGGTATAACAAATATGGAAAATACTCACTCGAAATGGACGGTCTCTTGTCTATTAAGATGTTTTACACTCACGCCAGAGAAAGATGCACTGATGAACAATTCATTCCCGGAATCATCCTGAAATATGAAGGAAATTACTTTTTGAATTACCCGTCACACACACACACACAAAGAAAAAAGGATGAATAAGATTTCATAAATTACCAAGAAAGAAATTACAAATATTGGGAAAGAGAATGCAAGAATTATACATATATTACAATTTGGTAATAATTTGGTCTATAAAGGTAGTTATTGGTCCATGAAGGATACCTATTCATCCCGCACTGGCAGCAAGATATTTTCTTGCCATTAGGGAAACAATGGAAACATCGTTTGATAATAATTATTTCCAAGGATGACCATCCTCCACTACAAAGGCCTCCAGCCTAATTGAATTGTTTTGCCTGTGCCCAACAATGAGTATTGAAACAATTGAAACAACATGACCCATTATCCAAACATTATGGAGCTATGCAGGTTGTATGTATAAATGGGGGAGGAAGGCTATAGTGTATGTATCAACATACACTATGCTATATTAATAGCACAGGTTCCACTACATTAACTCTAAAGGATCCATTGATATTAAAACTGCAATCAACTACAGTGAAAGCATCACACAAACTTGTGTGTGTACAACTAAATTCAATTAAACACCTGGGGAAAAGTCTGTAGATTCCATTTTGACAACTCACTTGGTAACCTAAATTATAAACAAAAGTGCATTCGTATTATCCTAATTTTAATCATGCATTATTTATTTCAGGTAATACAAATAAACTGTGTAAATTGTGTAACCATTCACTGAATAAATACTACTCTCACACCATATTACAAGGTCATTAATATTTTCATTACACTTCGTAATCTTTATGATGCAATGCATGAATGCAAAGTAAATCTAAATAAAGTATAATTTAGCATATTTGGTAACCAATGAAGCATTGCTGGTAAGGAAAAGCTCTCCATATATTTTCCTTTCGGAAATACATTTTGGTTATTTCTGTTCCTCTAAATATTGAAAGAGGAGGGGAAAATAAGCACAGAATAGTTTTATAGGATCCTTTAAAACAGGTCTTTTGAAAGACCTTGAAATTCCATTATCAAATCACAGGAAGTATTTCTTCTTCAACAGGAGTCCCTGAAAATGTTTAACTCTAAATTATCAAGAGATTTTGATGGCTGAGACAAAATTTAATAAATCACAATGAAACAGTGGGAAATTTTATAGCAAACTTCACTTCTATCACTTCAGCTAAAATATACCCGTTTTAACATTTTAATTTAGGTTTTGAGTCATAGCTCTCATAGAACAGTTCCGATCAAGTAATTCTTGGACTTTTCTTCAATAGATGTACCAGATATAAACTTTGAAAATATATATAAGCCTAAAACCCATAAATTCCTGAACAATAAAAAAAAAATGCTACACCCAAAACTGCAGTCGATGCTAATAAAACAAATATAATAAGTAAGAAATATCAAGCATAAAACTATGTTTCTAGTCAATGACATGCCAGGGCTGAAAAATTAAACAATAGGCCTAGAATTCCATAAATACAATTCTTGTTACTATGCAGTGACATGGTAACGCAGTGGGTAGCAACAACTATACATTCTCAGCATATATTTTGTGGTTGAATACCAAACAAATGAAATATTTTTTTCTAACAAGTATCCCCTAATACAATGAAAGAAACACATGTGGTTTAGATGTGCAATAGCATGACAAAAAAGGGCATTGTATACATACAGAACTATGCAGTCACCACAAATGATTACACTTGTATTGCATAGCTGGATATTGATGTCATAGAAAAATCCATGAAAATTACTCATTTACATTGCGCAAGAAGGCTGTATGGCAAAAGAATATTACTTTCCAAAAAAGACTGATGTATATATTTCTAGTTCCATGTAATAGCAAATCAATAATGGAATTTGAAAAAAATTATTCAGAATGATAAATTAATAAGAAATAGAGATACATGTCATAATGTGTATGGACTGATTATCCCTTAATTGCCACAGGCTATTTCAACAGCCAAAATGTTGACATTGTACTGTGTATATTATATTTTTGAACCAAGAAAAAGTTAAGTCATTTTCTCTTGAAATTCAAAACAGGGTCATGACTTGTCAAAGAGTGATATCATGAAAACAATTTTTTTTCAAAATGAACGACAGGAAAATAAAGCATGACTACAATACTAAAACCCTGTCTTATGACACCTGTACATGTTTATAAACTTGGTAGAACTATATGGGTTGCTAAAAATAAATATTATTATTTAAATGAATAAATAGTTACTCTTTGGAAAGATTGTTACATCTTTCATGAAAGATGTGTAATATTTTGTAATAACATTGCTTTTAAAAGGAATTTGTATCTGAATGTAGTTCTAAGCAGAATTGTTCTAAGCAGAATTGACTTACTTTAGCTGGGAAGCTCTCTTGTCCATAACCTTGAAGTTTAGCAGCCTGTTCAATGTACCCAAGTTCACTCTGACATGTTGACATGCCAACCTTGGCCTGATGTGCATTCATAACCTTTAGAAGCAACTCGGACAAACTCACGTTTTCTGTGGTCATGTTCTGGAAAAAAAGATAATATAAATACCGGTAATGATATTTCAAGGGGGAGTAGGGGACCAATAATAGAATAATATTTTGCTGAATATGTCACACTAAAAACATCTACCGGTACTTCGAATATACTACTAAAAAAATTTTCCCGGATTTTTCAACAGAAGGACTTTGCTTTTTCTAATAACCCAAACTACATATATGTAATGTACAAAGAGTAGGAAACACATTTGTCTTGAAAAAGATTAAAGAAACTCATCCTCTCCCCTCACTAAAAAGGGGTAAAAATCTTATATTCAACAAAAATTATCAAATAACAGTACTAAATAGCCTCTGATGATAAGGCGACTAGGATCAGTAGGATGGGTGAACAATCACAAACACATTCTTGCCTTACATCATGGATGAGCATGGATGAACAGAAGGTATTTATTGTCTTGGCCCAGATCAAGAACAAAACAATAACAAAAGTTGTACAATACACACTCCCGAAAAAGCCCTCACCCTTTCTGCACCCCCTAATCCGATGTGTACATTTCTATATGCATGCATGCATGTATGGAAAGGAACAAATTGGGATAGAATGTTTCAGCCAGGTTTATGTTAATTTCTTTGTTTCACAGCAGTGTAATCCAAGCCTCCCTATGGAAACCACTGGCTGCTTGTGCTGCTAGTCTACACTGACGCGTGTCTTGGGTTACATCCTACGACTCACGGCGACTCCTGTTCCTACAGATGTTCTGCAAGTCGCGTACAATCCACAATCCACATGTGTGTATTTCAATCTCACTACCCAAAACCCATCAGATTTATTGAGCATACCAAATCAAGTTTTCCTAGAATACAAGAACATGACATCTGACACTATCATAGCTCTCAAAGAGCCAATTAACATTCCTTCTTGGAAAACAATTTTGAAGGAAGAAATCAAATTATTCTCTTTCGCTTCTTTTCGTGTACTGATTGACCCATAATAACCTTGTTGGGGCAAAGATGTTGATTTGCAAGCACCAAAGTAATTTCTCCAAAGAATTTAAAATTTAGATCACATATTCAGAGAAAGTGTCATTTGAAATTCAAGATCAACATGGATTAACTCAACAATAGTTGGATTTCAGTAAACACTTTAAAAAAAAAGTTTAAACAAAAGTCTTTCAAGAAGACCTAAAATAGAGAAAATGGATTAAGAGAGATGGATCTGCCCACAGATGGCCCAAGGTTCAAATACATTGTCTACTCATACAGTCTTACAGAAGAAGGGGAAGGTTGGTGGAGGGGCTCATCATGCTATTCCAGTGATACTAGAAAAGCTATGTGTATGTTATCCAACATAGCCCTACCTAAATATGTTTTCATAGTAAATACCAATGGATAGTAACATTTCTGATTCAGCTTAAGGAAAAGAACATATTGTAAACCACATTACATCGATTATTTTTTTTTAATGTGCAATTAGAAACCTTTATCAACAACACCTATTGAAATGAAATGAAATTGGGCATGCCTAACACAGCACACGTATCCATATACATGTACATGTAGGTCCCATGTATTTTGTCTGTATGTAGGCCCTACATACATTTACAAATACATGTACATGTAATACCCATGAACTCAGCGCTACATTGAGCTGCTTTCATTTTGGCTGCAAAAACAAGCAGTTGGTGACCTGTGAACCTTCAACCTGTCACGGATTGGAACGGTAATGGGGAGAAAAAAGAGAAAGGAGGAGGGACCGAGGGAGCAGAAATTGGAGGAGTAAAAAGGCAGACAGACAGAGAAACCCATACCCCTATGAGGAAACCCAGACATATACAAATATGTGAACAAACATCAAGTTCTAAGACAGAGAGGCACAGAGACATTGATGAGAGAGAATGAAAAAAAGAGAGATATATATAAAGAGAGAGAGGATGGACAGAGACAGACAGACAAACAGATAGAATGAGGGAGGGGCATCAGACAGTTTTGAACATCAAACTTATGGAATAAAGATCATGAACAACTGAGAAGACATCAACATCCCAAACATACAACTGTCCCATCTAGAGATTCTGATGAAAATCTACCAATGTTCGTCCCCACAGCTCCATCTCCCTCACCTTATCTCCTCATCATATGATCTATCCCTACAGGAGAGACAGATAAATTGCCTGACACTATCAAGGTCAAAGCTGAGGTCAACTCACCTTAGGCAGCAGAACATACTCATTCTGGTAGAATTCCACAGTGTGCTTGGCAGGGTCAAAATTTCCAATTTCAGCTGTCATGGGGGAAAGAGAAAGCGGGAGAGATTGAAAAAAAAA
Organism: Mesocentrotus franciscanus; assembly: GCA_037976565.1. Classification (NCBI taxonomy): domain Eukaryota; kingdom Metazoa; phylum Echinodermata; class Echinoidea; order Camarodonta; family Strongylocentrotidae; genus Mesocentrotus; species Mesocentrotus franciscanus. The sequence goes on along the minus strand of CP137669.1, from coordinate 24,168,561 downwards.
AATAAGTTTCTTAGTCACATGCAAGAAAGACATTCCCTAGAAAGCATTCAAAAAAAATATGGTCACAGCAAGAGTCCACATTTGACAAGGAATAGTGGGTTTAATTTTCAGGAAGGAATGTTCTTGGTCTAGTATTTTTAGATTTTTGGGGTGATTTTGTGACCATTTCCATGGAGAAGGCAAACCCAATCATGACTCAGAGGGGACACATGAAATGCCATCAAATTAAAAATCTAAGAGAATTTATGAATAGCGTCTTGATATTATGTGATTTTGATTTATAAAAGCAATCTCATTTTACCACAGTAGACACTATATGCAAGAAGATAAATGGAGCTACAAAGTATTCCTACGTTAGGGTTATCATGGCCAAAGTTCAAGAAAATTTCATATCACTTTGTCAAAAACATTCATGCTATAGGCATACAAAGTAATGTAGCAGATTTAAAAACAATTTTAACATAACTGAGACATACAAAATTACAAACCTTGTAAGGCAAAGCTGGCTAGAGTCACTGCTTGTTCTTCACTGCATGGTAAAATACCCTCTATGATATCACTCTTCAACTGCAAAAGTACATATATCTGAAATAGAGAAAACACATGCAAATAACAAATAAAAATCACACTGCATAACTTCATGACATATATGTGACCTTTTAGAATGTATTGTTTCAACTGGTAAATATGACATGGATTCTTGAACTTGATCTTGAACTTGTCCTCATGAACTTGCATTTTTGCATTTTTTTTCTTCAGAAAATACACAAAACAAAACAATGTCACACAGTATATATGAACAATGTAATGATACCAGAACATGAAGGAATTGGATGGACCTGTAGGGATACAACATTTTTAGACTAAACTTAGATACAGTTAATTTTGTTGTTGTTCTTGTTAGACTTGTTTCTCCCACTAAATCTCCAACATTTTTAGATTCAGTTGTCAAATACAATCGCAACTTGAGTGCTCTTCAATAATGTATAGTTTCCACATACATATTCTCTTTTCCCCCTAAAGTCATTAGTCCTACTTCATCCACAAGAGTATGAATAATTTCCTAAAACAAAAGCATGTCTCTGTAATCTAAATCACTTAGCATTTTGCAATTCATGTCTTTGCAATACTGCAATCTATGTTATTGTTTAGGCCTACATAATGTACATGATCATATGTACACATCCAGTTTCAAAGTGAGATGAAAAGTGTAATTGCAAGACCTGCATTCTCTTATCAGCTTTTCCAGTGTTGAGTAGGATAGTGCTGAGGCTCACCACTTTTCATTTGAATTTCTAAGTTTTCACAGAATACATGTACATGAAGTTACCTTCCTCCTTTAAATTACCAAAGTACATGCACATTTCTTCATGGAAAAAAGAAAACCATAGACAAATAAAAACACACCAAAATGTAGTGTTGGTCAATGTAATATTTCCTTGACTAATGCACCAATCCTAGTTGCTATGTCCCACTAACCAGTGAGGAATGCAGTAAGCTACAATGTAATATGCTATCACCACTTTGTGCATTAGTGCTGTGGGCAGGATTTGACGTGTACATAATACTTCTTGATATAACACAATGACCTGTGAGGAAGGAATGTGACCCGAGTCGTCAATAAAAGACTGGTATGCAATGGACAGTTGACTCTTTTCATTACTTTTCAAGGAAATAATCCTAGCATACATCTAACCTGGCAGGACAAGGTAAAGGAGATTATACATTTTGTATTCAACAAATCATTTGTAGATACTACAAAAGTGCAGCAAGCCCTGCATGTACATGTATGAACATTGAGACAAAACATATTACAAAAATACATACATGTACATCTACACTTGAGTCATAATTAAGAACAACCAAACCAAAATAATTACATCACATCAAATGCTATTCAATTATTCATGTGATATTTAAAACAAATCCGTCATCCGTTTTCCAGGTTAAAGAAATCTTAAAACAAAGCTATTTTTTTTTTTTTTCCATAGTTAAAAGTATAGATGAACTTCATGAAGAATAATTGCCATGGTGAAATCAGTCATTATCACCAAAGAGAAATGTACAAGTACAGTACAGGTGTACATTTGCATTAAATACAGGGCGATTCTGTCATTTATGGTAAGCGTGAAAATAATTTTTTCTTTGACAAAGCCTGCAAGCCTTTCCGAATTCCAAGAAAGTTCATCACATATTTCTGGTGAAATTGAATCAGTGTGGGAACTCGGACGCTGGACTGCAATGCCATGAACTGGAAAGCTCGAGGACATTCAACAACTAAGCAGCTGGCATGCACAACGATTAACCTTCCTCCCCTCTCATTTCACAACAAAACTTTCTACATGTAGTTCTGAGCCTTTGTAAATGGTTCAAGGACAAGCGCATGCAAACTGCACTATTGCTTAAAATGATTTTTCCACACTGCACATGTACATTACATTGTACATGTTCTCATAAAAATAGGAATATTATCAATATCATATTTCTGAACATGCTTTCATCAATAATTGACTAGGCTTGGACATGAGTCCTATTCCTAAACGTAAGCTTCACGTGGCCAATCTCATATAAATCTAGACTACCTACAGTAGGCCTACATCAGGCACACCAATTTGCAAATGTTAAAATAATATTTCCCAAATACACTGGCAAGGACCATCCTCTCAGAGTTTTTGGTTTTACAGTATCAACATCTGCAATGTATTTTGTATGCTATTAAAATAAAAACCATTAGGGGTACAATTTAATTTTTTTTTTATTTTAAAAGACTAACAAACTTTACAAAACTTCCTCTTCCACCACTTTCAAAATTACCGGTACTGCATTGTAGGTTCCCATATTCATATGAAAATGGAACATTCGAAATACGCCTTCATGCATACCTAAGTGATTGATCATGCATTCTAGTAAATGCCACACTGTATGTCAACAGACAAGTCCATAAAGAATTCACACATTACAACATTCACCATACCGTATGCCCCGGTTTTCCAATTTCTAATGACTCATCATAATTGTATGCAAAAATCAATACTACAGGCCTACGCATCTATTAGTTCAAAGTCCATGTATGGACATGTATCATCCCCCAACATACTTCTTGAAGTTGTTCATTATTGTTTTCATGGAAAAGGAAAGTATTGGATATCTTGATATGACCAAGATTAGATTCAGTTTGTACAATGTAGCCCTGCAACCTGTATTAGTGTATTCACAATTTCACATGTTTATATCTTGCAGTCGTAAGAAAAACATTACAAAAACAATTAAGATTGATTCTTCAACAGTCCCATTGAACCCAATTGGCCAGAAAATGTGAGAGCAATACCAACACAATAGATTGCCTTATTTTTCACCCTTACACGTACCTTGTCATTTCATGCCTGAGAGTTTGTATGTTGGTTGTATAGAGCATGACACCTAGACGGAGCATAGAGTCATGGGCATTCTTGTCCAATTGTTTCTTTAGCGGTTTCTCTAGGTCCACCCATCGTAGCTTGTAGTTCTTGTTGCTGTACTGGAGGCCAAAGTAGATACTCTACACAAGATAAAAGTTCAAATATAAATTACTTCACCTGCATATTTTTTAATTTTTGTAGGCCCTATAGACAGTACTACAGAACATAAAGTATACATACATGTATAGACCTACAAATGTAGGACCTACATGGTTAGGTAAAGTAAAGGTACATGTTCAAGTAGGTATAGATATATGTGTCATGCCTGTACTCAGATAATATACAGGGGCCTCTGGTTTTCATTCACATTGATTAATTTTCCTTTGTATTAACCACTATCTAATTTAATTTTGTATCTATTTTTTTTTTATTTATCCATTTATTTATTCATTTGTATACAGGGTACATGTATATATATTTTTTTTAATGTATTATTATTATTATTCTTCTTATATTTTTGTGGGGGTTAAGTTATGTTTTTTAAAGCTATAAATCATATAGCCCCACATTGTACAGCCTACACGTCTATCTACTCAAAGCATTGTGAATGTACACAGCGAGCATGTACATGTACATGTAGGCTTACAATGCACAAAACACTACTAGTATCTTAAACAGAAAGATACTTTTAAACAATAGAGACAGGTATTTATGGATTTAAGGTATCCAGTAAGTATCCAGACTTGGATCAATTTCACAGAAGGAAGCATGCTTGACTGCTGCAGGAGCACTGGTCCTTTAAAAAAAATACTGACTAGCCCACTGCAGGCTAAAAAGCCAGAGGCATATAGCGCAGCCTACCAGGAAAACCTGATGGAATGTTGAGGGTGCCCCTGAGGTCAAGAATGGAATGAGTTTGGCATCAAACAATACAAGGAGGGCACAAGGATGCAAGTGGAAAGTGCTCTACAATAAATCATCCCTCAGCCATTGCTCATATTCTTCACCAACCCCCTCCCCACCTTTTTCCCTTGGTGTTTTTGTTGTTGTTCTTTCTGTGCTACATGATTCCTGTTCCTGTACATAAAAATGGAAAATTAATAGTGATGAAATTACTCTCTTGGGTGTATGAAATGATCTACCGAATTACATGCAACATGATGTTGCATCAACACTTAAAGTACAACACAATGATTTAAAAAAGAACAAGGGCAATTCAGCCAGCAAAGAGAATCAGAATTTTTTTTTTGGAATACGCTGTCAATTGAAAGCTACTTGCACCTAATTGGCAATTTGGCATACATGGACCAATGTCACACTTTTACGTACCTACACAATTAAACATACTGGTAGAATTTACACTTGTACATGTACATGTACACTGTAGGCCTATTGATTATGGATGATGTCATGAGGAATTCCATCAAACAGCCCCACCTCCCACCAGTCAGAACAACACTTACATGTAGCATTGGGTGTGTGCTCTGATTCATACATCAAGGCTTCTGCCTTGATTTACAATTTTTTTAGCCTTGTATATAGCCTTGTTCAAAGCATATTAATAGGACTATAGATGTATGAAGGTTTAATTGTCTGTGTTTGTATAAATATGTCTGTATTTATGACATTATAGAAGCTTATATTATCAATAATTTAACATGTAATCTACAACTCAAAAATGAAATGCAATATTCTTTATATTTGACAGGAAGACCGGGCTGCAGGAAGTCTGAATTACATGTACATGTACCAGTGAGATGAGCTAATATTTGTACATAACATTATCTACTGTACGGCACTATCATCTTTTATCTTGAATCTCTATCGACTACAACATCAAACATTCTTTACACAAGTTCTTTTAAAACATACAATGAAATGATTGTAATCACATTACCTCTTCCAGTTGAAGTTTTTGAGCAATGGTGTCCAGACAATCCTGTCCTAAACTTTCTGGTGTTAAGGTAATTTCCAAAACAGCACTGTCCAGCAACTGTATCCTGGCAACAAATGAATTCTTCCCAGACACATTATACCTCCGAGTTTTCTTCAGTCGAAGACCAAAAGGCATTTTGCTAGAAATGGACAACAAACTTTGGGTTCACAAGAATCTGTATATCCTTCTCCTCAGTCAAGGCACTAAAAACTATTGAGTGTTGTTCTTTGCAGAGAATTGCTGATGATTACATGCCATGGTTGAACATTAAACTCCTTGTCAATTATCAGACACTCATCTTTCACAGGCTCAGCTATGCTAGGTATCCACTATATAAATTCCTGAATGCAGTGATAGCTCAGATAGGGGTCCCTTATATCCTCCAGTGTTAACAATAACAACTCCTCTCCTGTTTCTATTCCTCAGAGTATGTTTATCTGCCAATGACGCTGGGTACCTTTATCTGAAAATAAGCAAACAGAGTAATCATAAACATCATATAATATAACTCAGAAATATTGTTAATATTTTAGAAACCATAATTACTCAAATCATAAACATACTGTACATGTACATGTATTACATTCTGTAGGTCCATGATCAATCAAAACATTATGATAATCATTTAACACCTCTTAGTTTGAAACATACACAAAGTGGTCAGACCAATACCTGTCTCTACCATGTAAACGTGCAAATGTCAACATTTTCAGATGAAATGTACATGGAGACCGGCATGTACATGTATGGCAGTCCATTTGGATATATGCAACAATTCAAAACTTCATTCATCCTAGATCCAAGGGTGCCATTCATCTCATATTCAAAACTTATGTTATACAATGTACCACTTGCTGTTTTTCATACAGACATTCTGCCAAAAAGCACTGGATCATAACTAAATAGCATTGAACTCAAATAATAATACTGACCTTTAAATTCATCTCAATGATTGGTCAAAAACATGCTTTAGTCTGCATTTCACATGAAACTGATGTTTTTGCCATGTAGATCATTGTAAAAGCAAAGTTCTAAATGCGAAATGTGTAACAATTGGTTCCAAATTCTTCATTTTCATTTTAAGACAGTTTAAACTAAACAAAAGCAATTAAAACAAAACATTTGCAAATTATAAGTTGCTTTGATTTCTTTTTAAAGGGTACCGGTACCTACAGGTTGTACGTGTATTAAATTGAAATTTACACAATTTGTACAGGTTTACAAATTAGTACATAGCGTGTACGATTGTAAAAATCTAACAATGGCATTCCACCCCTGTATATTGTAAGAAATCAATAACAGCTGCATTGATCCTCGACCCCCTAACAGGCATTTAATACAAGTGGTACACAATGGCTGCATGTGTAAATTTTAAATACCGGTATGAGTACACACATAGTGTAGGCCTAAAACATAGGCCATTGTACATGATGTAAACACAACACATTTACAATCCATAAACTGTACATGTTTGTCATTGTATTCCATGCAACATTTTTTTTTAAGTAATCATCCTCAATGAAGTGACCCTGCGATGGTTCCACAGATGTGCATTGTTTGTTTGTTAGTATAAGTTTCCCTGGTGAAGGCCAAGCTTACATGTGTATACTCATACCAGGTTTCAAAGAGCATATGATTTGGGGCAAACTTGGGGACAAGGCCTGTGACTCTGTCTTAATTTATTAGAATGAAAGACAGTGTAGGCCTATGCCAACAATTTTTTTTAAATGTGGCCTTGATAAGGGCCTACTGTATACATGTAAATGTACATTAGTTCAAGGTAACCATCTTTTCTGGGTGATATCTGTATATATTGTTGATGATGAGATGTTGTCATGACTCATCGATAGGGACTTTTAGATTTGCACGTCGACATAGTGGACTGCAACGTGTGACGTCCTTATAAGGCACTGTGATGTCCTTTAAGGCACTGCCGGGCACGGCCCAGTGCCTGAACACAATGTCACAGCGGCAGTCCACGCCTCGTCGTCTAAATCTAAAAGTCTCTATTGCCATGTTTCATGACTGATATCGTTTGCATTACTCATGTACATGTAAATATGAAGAAAAAAACATACCCTAAAATCATGTGTATAAGGCGCACCCCTAATTTTGGACACAAATTTGGTACCCCAAAAAAAAAAAAATATCTGAAACTATTAACATTTTTTTTCTTCTTGTTACTTGAATTAAATTCACTCATTTCACTGTAATTACATGTAAGTACATAATTCTTTTTTTCATGGTTACAAAGCACAATACATCAATGTGTCAATCTAACAATGATTTCCTTTATTACACCAGACAAAAGTATTGTTTAAAATGTTCACAGAATTCAAGATAATAAAATTATATTTTTAAAAGGAAATTATTTTTTTGTAAATTCACCAAAAAGCAAAGGAATACCGGTAGCGATAACTGAAGCAAACAATTTTCAAGTTAAATAATTATTCTGCAAAGAAAGTTATACAATCGATGAAAACTGTTTTAGTGTAAAAGAAAATACTTTTTTTTTCTTTGATTAATTTAGTATGAGAAAAGAGGATATATTCCAAGGTCTTAAAACTCTTAATATTGCAAATATACCCCAAAAGATCATTAAAATCTTCTGAGAAAATACAGTGAATTTGTCTTTTTAACTATTCATTAACTTTCAGCAAAAAAATCAATACAAAATCTAAAAAAAGGGAAAAGAGAAAAGAACAACAAGGGGAAAATAGAACCTTGAAATGACTCAGTGAAGGGATGATAGAAAATAAGAAGGGCAACAATTTTTTTTTGAAATGATACATTTGGTATTCTAGAAATTTCTGTTTTGTTAATGAATTAAAATTTGATAAACATAATAAAAAATTACCAGATAGATCTATATTGCTTTGAAGAAGAAAATAAAATCCCAGATTTTCCCTGTTTTTATATTTTACCGGTACTTAACAAATAGTGATTTATAAACATTATTTTCACTTGAAGAAAAAAAAAACACAAACTTACAACACAAAAGAGTTTTAAATTAAAATATTCAAATTTATCATTTACATTAAACAATCAATTTTTAGTGTAAATACATGATGTAGATCTACATGGGGAGTTTAGCGACACTATATTGTGACTGTCATAAAGTTAACATTAAATATGAATAAATAGGCAACGCCAAATCAGCCTTTTTTGTACATGTTGTACACCGATATTGTTTTATGTATTATCATCTTCACAAACTCTCGGCAGAGGTGAACGTTTTAGTCATGTAAATCAAACATGTCTGTCAGTTCATTATCATCAGAAACACATGGATAACAAATTTCCACATTTTTAGTTAAATTCTTGACCGATTTTGATGTGTGTCATAAACTCATATAAATAACGGTCAAAGCTCAAAGTTAGAATTAGAATTAGAAATTACTCCTCAGGCTCAAAAGTCAAGGAGTCCAGCAAACACCAAAGGCAGTATGCAAGGTTTGTTGTGTGGGAACATGTGATTACGTTCACGTTTTTATTTGTATTTGCATGGCTCTCCACACAGGCAAATGCACGCCAAGTAAGGTTTGGTGATATCAATATCATATTTCATAAATCATCAGACACCATGCACCAAGCCCAGCGTAACGATGACTCGCCTTCTTCTCCCGCTAAGAGTCCGGCGTCGTGATGAGAGCAACCATGCACGTACACGCTATGCTATGGGCTAAGGCAGACCACTTGTTTCAAAATATTATGACGCGATACACTCCCGCATAACACGCTGATAAATAGGTGTGTACTTACCGTCATTCACCAAAACTCTGCGATACGTCTTCCTCTGTAAATTATCCTGTATTCTTTGGTTTAACTTCTCACTTTATAACCCCAATATCTTGGTGTTTTTTTTAAAGAGATCCTGCAACAATTCCTGTGACGACGACGCCAAGCGAGCAAATAACGATATCAGTTACTCTATCGAATAAACATTTGATCGGATTTGATATCGAGTGAAATGCAAATAGTTCAAGTTGAGTCATGCTATGCTTTGTCCTTTATCTAGTTTCCCTTTTTTTTAGTACACTTCACATTGGAGGGCGTGACTATGTTTCTGACTATGATGCAATCATAGTCATTCCTCTCAGTGCTCTCATATTAAAAATATTTCTGTATTGTTTACGTGGATACCAAAAGCCCTTTTTAATTCCTAAGGTAAACCGGAGTATGGTTCGTTATACTTTCTCTTTCTTTCTTGATCTGATTTTGTTTGCACGTTTGGCAATTAGTCACAATTTACTATTTTTTTTCACACACTATTTTATGAATTATTCATATATTATATTATATTATATATATATATATATATATATATATATATATATATATATATATATATATATATATATATGTACAATTACATGTCATAAATGACCATTTGTTTTTACAAAATAATAATACCGATAGGTAGATTTTTTTTAACAAATTTTTATAGGTGCCCTTTTGTCATCACTGATATAAAGATCTGATCTTGTTTCCATAACTCCTTTGGTTGATGTTTCAATTTGCATCTTAAGAATAACAGAACCGGCGTATACACCCAGCCCTCCCTGATTTCAAGTCCAAATATAATTGTAACGAATGTAACCCGCCCCCAAAAAAAAAAAAATCAATCACCGTTTAATTATACCACCATTTCTAAAACGATTCATACCCATCGACTCGATCTTTTTTTTTTTTAACTCGAACCGAATTCCCGACTTCAATACCTCAACCTAAATCCAACCTAAATTCCGATGGCAACCTTTTACCGTAAACCCAACAAAAGTAATTAACCCCGGACCAAACGTCGCAGGAGCGAAAATTGTGAAGATGAAGGAAGATGCCCCCAAAAAAAGATGGACATTTATAAAAGATGAATATCATTTGCCTTTTCATTTTTATATAACCATGTTTTTCTGTTAGAGGAAGAGGCACTGCGGCTGACCGACATGGATGTCATTCATGAGGGAGAATGGGTCTCATGTATAGACAAGGGGCAATCATTCAAGTTTTGAGAGTGCAATCTTCCTCCTTAGTTGTTTTCCCCTGATGGAATTTTGTGAATTTCTCACCTCCGTCAATTGACTATACGACCAACTCACCCATTCCGGGCCCATTCCCCTCCATGTATTAGATGGCTCTCATAAAAAGACTTGAGTGGATACAATTTTTCTTATTATTTTTACATGTATTTTTTGTAATGACTCGATCAGGCAAGAGTCAGCCCCGGACAAAAATGATGTTCATGCATTTTGGAAAACGGTCAAGAGATGTCGCTATTGAAGAGCAGCGCTCTAAGAGCTAGAGGGAACGGAGTGACGTATATAATATGAAGAACAAAAAAATCAATGATCTCAGCTATAGGAAGATCAATTAAATCATGGTGATTAGAGTCGTGGCGTGAGGGTGTTACCAGGCGCGGATCCAGGATTTTTTTTTGGGGGGGGGGGCAGAACAAAAATCCGCATCACCACCGTACTCTATACATGCATGCCCCGCTGAACGTTTTTCCAAGTGGGTGGTGGGAGGCTAAAGTATTTACGATCAGCTAGGTAGAGTGTAGCGTAAATAGGCGTGGGGTCTAGGGGCAAAGCCCCGGCGGGGGTCAATGGGCGGAGCCCCCAGAAGCTCAGGGGGTATGGGCATTTAATTACGGTCAGATGAGCATATTTTGATACCTTATTCATGACACTGGCAGGGCACTAATTGGCGTGGGGTCCAGGGGGCTGGCCCCATGAAACTCATCGGGATATGAGGCATTTTATAACGGTCAGATAAGCAGGCATGCATGCATGTGGGGTCGAGGGGGCAAGGCCACCGGAAGCTCAGGGGTATTAGGCATTTAATAACGGTCAGAGGAGCATAATTATTTTGATACCTTATTTTTGTAACACTGGCAGGACACAATTGGGGTGGGGTCCAGGGGGCGGAGCCCCCAGAAGCTCAGGGGTTTTAGGCATTAAATTACCCTCAGATGAGGATCCAGTGGCCCGCCTTAGGGCCCTAGGTTGAGTCCAGGGGGCAGAGCCCCCTGAAGCTCAGGAGTTTTAAGCATTTAATTACGGTCAGATGAGCATATTTTTATCCCTTATTTTGTGTCACTGGCAGGTACCTAATTGGCGTGGGGTCCAGGGGGCGGAGCCCCCGGAAGCTCAGGGGTTTTGGGGCATTAAATTACCGTCAGATGAGCATCAAGGGGACCGCCTTTAAGGCACTAGGTGGAATCCAGGGGGCAGAGCCCCCGGAAGCTCAGGAGTTTTAGGCATTTAATCACGGTCAGATGAGCATATTTTGATACCTCATTATTTTGTGACACTGGCAGGTCACTATTCTTTCTTTCTTTCTCTCTTTATTTCTATTTCTCTTTAATATACTTTTTCAAAAAGTGGGGGTGGGGCTCGAGCCCCGCCGTTTCGCGGGCCCTGACATGTAGGCCTCTAAATAAGCATATTTCTTGCCTGACTGTAAATTTGGGAATTTGTCATTTGCCAACAAACGCATAAAAAAGTATCATTTACTAAAAAGCCCGGAGGAAAAATCCCGGAATATTATGTCATTTCAGCAACATTTTGTAAATCACTGGTATCGAATTAGAAATAAACCGCGTTTGTGCTTGGCCTCGTTGGGGCTAGAGGGGCGCAAAAGCATATCCTACGCCTGTCATATCGAAACATAACACTCACATCTTGTTCATAACGTGGGAAGGGGAGGGCTCACCAGGCTTTCACTCCCGCCGGAAGAACATTCTGCGATTTTTAAGTCCATACAAAGCATTATAATGGCTAAAGTTTCTAAATTCAGAAAGAAAATGTATATTTACACCTATGGTGTCGAGGGGCTCTTTCTTCATGTTTTGTTCGGTAATGAATAAGGTTAGATTATGTGGGTGTCATCATGGTCATGTATGCTATATAACTCCCTCGAAACCCGTCCTATCAAACACTGAGTTTTGTGAATCCTTATCTGATCAGCATACGTCGGCTCTTGCAGGAGCCGTAAGAGTTCATAATTCCTCGGCGATCATATCAAATAGTTATTTATCTGAGATGGCCAGATACTGTAAGTCAATAACCATTTTCAATACAATCAATAACCATTTTCAATACAATCAATAACCATTAACAATAGGATTAGCCTAAATATTTAATGTGTAAAAACAAGTCATTGTCGTACGTGATATAATAAAGATGTCGGACTCGGTATTAAGTTTTAAAAAGTAGACTTTATTGACCTGTAATAATGATAACTATATTATGATTACAAGTTGTGTTTTATACCCTTCAGAACCAGAGTGAAAAGACGTATATATACGTAGCAGGTCAGGGGCGGATCCAGCCGGCGGCGAGGGCGGGGGCCCAAGGGGGGGGGCCCAATTCGTGAGAAAATATTTAGCGACGAATCAGCCGGCCGGCGAATAAGCGGGGGGAGTAATGAGCACTTTTTTTTGTTCAACGGAGGGGGTAGTGAGCATAGGTAAAATTGTGGTTACCATCTTCTTCTTTTTTGCCAGGGTGGGGCCCGTCTTCTTTTCTTTTTTTTTAAAGGTAAAATTGTGGTTACCATCTTTGTTTTTTACTTCTTTTTTTGCCAGGGGTGGGGGCCCGTGCCCCCCTGGCCCGTGCCCCCTGGATCCGTCACTGTATAGCAGGTTCTTTGGAACAAACATGCCAAGAAAGACAACTTGTAGTTTTTGTACGATTAAAATTGTATAGGCGGATACTCCACCCTCTCATACAGAATAGCGTGCAAGGAGCAACAACATGAAAATGGAAAGACTCCTCAGGCCTGGGCCGGGCCAGCTATTAATACTTTTTTTTTATTGAGTAGGGCCTAAGTTTTGAAGAAGAACAAAAACGAGTATTCACTCTCCAATCGTATTGGTTATTGGGAAATGTGGAATGTCATCAAATATGTTTTCCCTTTTAACACAATAATTGTTTTGCCACTCAATACAGACCTGATTAAATATATACTTTTTCGTAAGGCAACAAACAAGTTATTTTGTCATATAACTGATTAACATTTGAAGATTTCCTCACTATATAGTGCCTGGCGGTGCGTTTCCCATATTTGATCAGGTTTAGAAAGGTTGTGGTTGACATGATTAAAAACAAAATTGGTTGGCTTGCACATTATCTGTATTACTGCATAAAAGGTGAAACAAAAATAAAAGAGTATGCGAGTATTCGACAAGACGTTTCACACAGTAAATTGCACATGAAATTGCATCATGTGCATTATAAGTTCCAAACGCTTTCTTTCATATAAATACACAAAAAAAGTTCCAAAAGCTTGAATGCATACTATTTCACAAGATGTAATAAAACACTATGAATAATGATCCTAAATTCCTAATGATACACTTACATGCAAATGCATGATCATTTTTGCGTTTCTCTCTGCCTGCAAAATAGTTTCCTTCTGCATTTTGTTTTGTTGCTGTTATAAGTTTATATTCATATTATTGTTATCAAACAGGAATAAATATATAAATATATAAATACATTTGTACAATGATAGTTGTACAATGATGATAGAAGAAGCGATAAAAATCGCAACTGATCTTCCCTTTTTTCCCTTTTCTTTTCTTCTTCCTCTTTATTTTCTTTCCCTTTCTCTCCTCTTTCCATTTCCCTTCCCTTCCTTCTCTCTCTCTTTTAAGTTGCTGGTGGGTGGGGGATTAATCACAATTGATCTCCCTTTTTTCTTTCTTTTCTTCTTCCTCTTTTTGTTCCCTTTTTGCTCTCCTCTTTCCCTTTCCATTTCTTCTCTCTTTTTTTTTGACGGGGAGGGCAAGGGTCTGCCCCCGATCCACAACTTGTTGGCGGGAAAATTGCAACTGATATCCCCCTTTTTTCTTTTCTTCTTCCTCCTTTTTTCCTTCCCTTTATCTCCTCTTTTCCTTTTTTCTTTCCCTTTCCTTCCTTCTCTCTTTTTTTGCGGGGGGGGGGAAGGCAACAGCCTGGGAGACAAGGCCCTTTCGGCCTCCCCCCCCCCGATCTCCTTCTTTTCCCCCTTTTCTTGCTTCTATCCTCCATTGATAAAAAAACAAGGTGGAATATCCGGGCCCCGCAAATCAGAAAAATCAAGTATTTTGACAAGAAGAAAAATACAGCATCAAGTGCATGGGTATATCAAAAACAAAAATGGAACGTTTGAAGAAGAAAAAAGATATCAAGAAAAGATATAGGAAGAATATATCCATTACCTATTTGATGAAAATAGAGGTCTAGAACATCGAACCAATGATGACGAAAACCAAGCATGCTTAAATCTGAAGTTGAGTATGTTCTACAGCTAGTCAATCAGAGCAGAGGCGGCGGAGCGACTTCCAAAGTGGGGGGAAGGAAACAACAAAAAAGGGCACTTTCTGGAAAAAGGGCACCTACAAAGGGAAATCTCAAAGCGAAAATATACAATTTTGTTTAGACATTGGTATATATACCCTACATTGTGATTACATTCGCAGGGATGATTTCAATATTTGTTTCTGTTTATACATCATACAAGATATTACTAAAGCAACATACTTTGCAGTTGGGTGTGATGGTCTGAATATTCTTTTGCGAGCGAGCGAAGCAAGCGAGAACAATGTTGAGATTTGTGAGGTCGCAGTGCGAAAAATTACATCTTATAAAGAGGAAAAAACCCAATTCTGATGGGGTTATAAGCAAATTCTCATAACGGAAGACTGAAAAGACCTTTGATAAGTAACATAATTATATCAGCTATAAATGCGAGCGAGCGTAGCGAGCGACCTTTGGTGGAAATTGGTCTAAGTCGCTTTAAATTAGGGGCACGTTAAATGATGAGAGGAAAAGGTGACACTTACCGAAAGGGATATTATTAGAAAAGAAAAGGAGCACGTGTCAAAGTACAAAGGTAATTATCAGAGGTGAAAATGGGGCACTTCTTACACCTGAAAAGAGGCACCGTCTCCAGAGATGAAAAAGGCACTTAATATGAGAATGGCAAATGGGCATTATTTTGTCGACGGGAAAGGGGCACCCATCGGATTTTGATAGAGGCATTTATCAGAGGTGGAAAGGGGCACTGACCAAATATGAAAAGGGGCACTTATGAGAATGAAAAAGGGGCACTTATAATAAAGGAAAATGTGCATTTGTTGAAAGAAAAGGGGCACCGATCAGATTTTAATAGGGGCATTTATCGGAGGTGAAAAGGGGCATTCATGAGAAGGGTGAGGGGTGGCTCTTATTAAAAAGAAAAAGAGGCACATGTTGAAATAAACGGGGCACTTATCAGAAATCAAAAGGGATAATTATGAAAAGGGGAAGGAGCACTTATAAAAAGGAAAAAATGATTCATTAGAAAGGAAAAGGGACACGTGTCAAAATAAAAGGGGCATTTATTAAAGTTGAAAAAGGGCACTTATCGGAGATGAAAAGAGCACTTATCAGGAGGGGAAGGGGCACTTGTCAAAGTAAAACGAGCATCATTCTCTCATATTTAAATAGGGGCAATTATCGGAGGTGAAGGGGGCACTTATCTGAAGTGAAAAGGAGTAACTTCTCGTACCTAAAAAGGGGCACTTATGAGAAGGGGAAGGAGCACTTATTAGAAAGGAAAAAGGGCACATGTAGATATAAAAGGTGCGCTTATCCGAGTTAAAAAGGGGAAGTTATTAAAAGGGAAAGGGGCACTTTTTTTACAAAGGAAAAGGGGCACCTCAGATTCGAATAGGGCAATTATCAGAGGTGAATGGGGGCACTTATCACAACCTATGAGAATGGAATATGGACCCTTATTGCAAAGGAAAATGGGAACTTGTCGAAGGAAAAGGGGCACATGTCAAAATAAAAGGGGCACTTATCAGGTGAAAAGGAGAAGGGGCGCTTTAACAAAGTAATAGGGGCACTAGTCAAAGTAAAAGGGGCATTTTTTATATGTAAAAAGGGGCACTTTGAGGGTACTTGAAAAAGTGGGGGCACTGTGCCCCTGCCCCCGGCAGCGCCGCCTCTGTAAGAGCTTCTCAGGCTGTTCAAAGTCCCAGATGGGATAACAAAAATGGAACTTGATAGCCTAAAAGAATGTTGGATTGACCAATATGTATATAATACTGGATGGCTTTGAGTGTGATACAAGAATATATTGCTCTCGCTATACAATATTGGACGAGTCGAAGACGAGTCCAATATTGTATAGCGAGAGCAATATTTATATAGTAATAGTATCACACGAAAACAAAGCCATACAATATTATTATTTATTATCATTATCTATGTCAGGCTGACTAGCGAAATAACAAAATTTGACTTACCTCGGTAAATGTTCCAATCATGTCCTGTATCGACAGTTGAAGTTCCCGGATGACAGAGCAATACCAATACAATATTGATCTGTCATGCTGTGTTCACGAAAATACAAGTTGAGCGACATCCCATTGAAATGCGTGTATTAAGTTTAACACGCGTTTCAATAGGATGTCGCTCAACTTGTACTTATGACGGTTTCGTGAGACGCAGCCCCGGTTACCGCGCTAAATTGATTTATTGTACCACTTGGAAGCCTTATATAGATAATAAATATATATACAACACAAGACATATCTCTGAAGATGATAGAAAGTCAATATTTGGGCCAATCCCCAACGGTAACCTAAGGCGAGTCCATGTGAAGATTTCAGGACTATTAGTCTTATGAGTCATGTAAAGTTGCTCTTGAAGATCATACTAAATTTAATAAAAAATCAAATCGACAAAGAATTGTAAGTAAGGAACACTTTGGTTTCAGACCTCGAAGAGGTGGAGGGAGGGGGGCCGGGGGTCGGGTGGTTAGAATTATTGAGGAGAGGCTTTTTCGCCCCTTCCCTGTCCGCCCGGCACCACAGCCTTGACAGATGTTAAAACAATGAGGAAAAAATACACACAATCTTGATTTTGAGGGTTAGATTATCAAAGTTATAAA
The DNA here is from genome assembly GCA_037976565.1 of Mesocentrotus franciscanus. Classification (NCBI taxonomy): domain Eukaryota; kingdom Metazoa; phylum Echinodermata; class Echinoidea; order Camarodonta; family Strongylocentrotidae; genus Mesocentrotus; species Mesocentrotus franciscanus. The sequence continues at coordinate 24,151,305 of CP137669.1, read as the reverse complement.
AATTTATATAAAAAACTCTTCTTCTTCTTCTTCTTCTTCTTCTTCTTCTTCTTCTTCTTCTTCTTCTTCTTCTTCTTCTTCTTCTTCTTCTTCTTCTTCTTCTTCTTCTTCTTCTTCTTCTTCTTCTTCTTCTTCTTCTTCTTCTTCTTCTTCTTCTTCTTCTTCTTCTTCTTCTTCTTCTTCTTCTTCTTCTTCTTCTTCTTCTTCTTCTTCCTTCTTCTTCTTCTTCTCCTTCCGTGTGATTTGGGTTTACGTTTGTGCTTATTTTCGCTGCTCCCAGCAAGACCAAATTAGCCCGATAGTGATTACAGGTCACAGCGCATGACAAAAAAAACAGCAAACACCATTCGGCGAAGTCATCGTCTCTTGGAAGCTTGGTGAATTAGCGTAAATCATGGTAAGAATTATGGACTTGTTAAAATGCTCTGTCTTTATTTATTTTTCAATGTTTGATTTCGAATTATCTTTATGAAGATTTTTAGTTGTCTATTCGTTCATTTGATTAAAGATCATCTAAGACTAAGTAAGATCTTATCACTTACCAGTCTTACGTGAAGTCAGTCCCATTCATTTAGAATCATGTTAGCCCGAGCTCGAGGGAGATTAAATTGACGAAGAATCTGAATTCAGTTTTCATCTGTTTAGTAAAACAGTGTTAATCAAGATAGATATATCTATAGACATGATACAATATGAGTATATGGCATGGTATGGTCACTGATACTGGAGTTGTAGTGGCCAGAGCAGAGGAAGAGGGGTGTTTTCAGCCACTTGAATTTAAAATAAATTTAAAATTAAATTTTAAATTTAGAGATCTAGAAGTAGAAAGTAGAACTAGAGTAGAGTCTAGTCCAGGCCTTCTCAACTGGCGGCGCTATACAACTTGTGGCGCTTGCGGTCAGTCGGAGTGGCGCGCGACTGTTGCAAAAAAAGAAGGGATATATATATTAGAATTAAGAACTCAGCAAAATCAAGAAGTCGCAGTTGAAGTTGAGCCCAAAATGTCTGCTTAACAAACAGGAAGAAAGGGGAATTTATTGTTTTTTACCATTTTATGCGTCTCTAAACCTGAGCTCTAAACAACAATAAGCTTACGATGTGCTACCAATTTTAACATTGCCGATCTCTGGAAACATTTTGTTTTTATTTCTTTGATTTTCACTTAATTTTTGACATTTCCCGTGTTTATTGCACCAAAATAAATACATATAAACTGACCTCCAGTGTAATTGTACCCCGGAATTATACTAATTTGTTCACATCAATATGAAATTATGATTGATATATTTTGGAATAAAATGGTGTTAAAAATGCCACATCTGGGCCTTTAGAAAACCCTAAAATCCACCAGCTTCAGGGGCTCTGCCCCCTGCACCCCCGTTGGGGGCTTTGCCCCTGGACCCCACCCGTTTTTGGCTCGGTCGCTACTCTCCCTCACAGCACAGTCAAACATACAGGTTGGCACTTCAACTACAAATTCTTTTCATTTTGGCACTTCTAATCAACTAGTTGAGAAGGCCTGGTCTAGTCTATATTTAAAAAAAGATATAACTTTATTTAACAACAAAATTTAATGAAACGAATTTTTACCCGATTTTTTTTTCAATTTTAAAAACAACATTTTATTTAGGTCCTATACAAATAATGTGACTATGATCACCCTAAATCATGGTACAGTAATAGTCTAAATCAGTTCTAGAGTAGAGGAGGGAGTTTTCGGCCACTTAAGGCAAAATCCTATTTTTGGACTCTTTACTTCCTATTTATTATCATTTTTTTTTCAAATCATGAAGCCAATACTATTATTATTTAAACAAAAAAAGAATCCCAGAAAAAAAATCATGAATTTCCATGGCAATATTCATTTCCTTGTTCACTATTTTGGCGGTAGTTTTCGGCCTAGCGAGGCAGTTTTCGCCGCATGTACAAAGTCAATAGGGAGCGCGCTATGTTCGCCCGCTGATCGATAGCGTGCGGCCAGAGCACGTAATCCCCACATGGCGAAAACTACACCTGCGGGTGCGGTGATCAGAAATTGGAATCTAAACTATACAGAGATACGGCGCTATAGTATCCGACTGATAGGATAACATACATGTGGTGAGAAACTTTTGAGCTTGCGATGATCTACAAATCTGAAAAATACTTGAAATACAGCTCATTTTATGGGACCCATATTCCTTACAGACACACGTAAGATATTCCATTTTTCAGATTTGGGTAGCGGGACCGCCGATTACATCGCTAAAATGTGATATTTAAGGATACATTTTCCATTGCAAATGTGGTTCTCCAGTGACTCTGCCATGTTATTGTATCTGTGTGATATGTGATATGCTGTTATGCAATGTATTTTAAAGCAATTTTACCATGCATCCAACGGACCGGCCGAAAACTGCCTCCTTTACTCTAAGTCTAAATCCGGCCGATTCAAATTTCCAAGCTCAAAATCATGTAACTCCAAATCCAGGGAGCTCCGCCGAAGTCGTCGGAGCTCCAGTCGTCAGAGCCTGCATAGGAAAACGATTCATACAGCGGGTTTGGGCCTGGGCACATTTTTTTGAAATGTAAAAAAGTAGACTAGACTAGGTCTAGTAGATCTAGATCTAATTACAATTTTGACTTACAATGTTTTTTACTCCTCTGCCTCTGGGCATCTGGACAACCACTTGAAATTATAATTTGAAGAAGTCTTCGATGGGAAAAAGGGTGATTCCTCGTCCTAACCCAATTCATCCCATGTTGTATATTGTTGATTCAACATGGCAAAGAGAAAGTATGCATGTGGCGCAGCACATACCATGTTGAATCGACGAAATACAACATGGGATGAATTGGGTAAAGAGTCTAAGGACGAGGAATCACCCGCCAAGGGGTCATAGCAGGATGTAACTTCCCCGAGAGCCAATATAGAAACAGCTATGCCTTGAATATTAAAGCAGTCCATATATCTTTTATATACCGATTTCACAAAATAGTCTACAAAGAATTCTTGAGTAAAGATTGGTTAAAACATCACAGACAATCTGAGACACTGTCTGTTAATCTTCGCTGGAAAGTTGCCTGAATTTTCGAACATTCGGGAATCGCACACACACTAGAAAAAGTGAGAGAGCTTGAAAGAAAGAAAGAAAGGGAGAGTGGGAAGACAACATGAACATAAGAAGGTGGGACAGGCTCCACACCCTCCCCCTAGTCAATGGTATGTTTTGGCAGAAAGATGCTCCAATTAATTAATTGAAATGGCACTCAAAGCTCAGTCAGTCGTTTAGCATGTTTAGAAAACAGCTGGATATCGTAGGGATAAAAATGGACTACATGCACCCATATAATAGGTACATGTAAGCATTTGAATCTAGAATAGAGTAATGGAGGAAGAGAGTTATATGCAACCGGGGAGATGAAAGGAAGGAGGAGAATCTTGATGTATTCCTTTTGAACCCATCCTTAGTGCCGACAATGCAGAATGTTTTCCTAACTAATCCCAACTAATCCCAACAAATAAGTTACTGCCGCTCGAGCGCGAGCTCTCGAAAATTTCTTTGAAGCAAGTGACAGGCGAGGAGTGACTGCGCATGCGCCTTCGCTCAGCGTAGGGATGAAAAAATGGCGACTGTTTGTGCTCCTGAGATTCAGTCCCAAAGCCCGGCAGGAAATTTGTTTTTTTACCCGAAAGATTGTGAGTTGGGGAAACAACCGTCTGTATCTGTGGAGTTCCTGCTACGGAAAACTTAATACAATATGGGGGTAAAAGTTGTCTGATTATAAATATATATATATATTTAATGCAAAGTTTCAGGAATAAATATGGGACTGGTATCAGTATAACGTTTACAATCTCCTCTTTCCTTCTAAATATATCAAAATATGCACATCATAGCGCAAGGTTGCATAAATGTCCATCAATATTCATCTTCATATTTTCCAAAATATTCATAACCTAACGCGTAACTTGGCTATATCTGGTCGGATTTGGACGTTAAAGCGTAGGACTTCTTTGTTTATCACCTCGTTCGGATACAACCACTGCGCATATGATCTGCACAGGCTTGAGTGACTGCGCAGCCAGAATGTGTAGATATCGATTTTAGTGTATTGCCCAAAACAGTGGAGGGATGGCGAATGCCAAAATCGGCGGTGCTGAGCATGGGACTTCAAAGCACTGCCAACCCCAGCGTTATCGCTCTGATTTACGACCGAGCAGTCATTGTTGCGTAACTTTCATAGCCTCCGGGTACCGAGCGGCTGTCTGAGCGCTGCTTATCAGGAGTTTGGAGGATAATTGCAGCAAACTAAGCTTACTTAATACCCCTGGAATGTCGTAAAATAAAGATTCTTCTCCTTCCTTTCATCTCCCTGATACAACCATGGTTAAGACACATAGAGTGGTATGCTAAAATATCAATACTTTTCTCTTTCAGGGTCAAAACCAGTCAGGAGGACCTGGCGGGGGTGGAAGGAATGGTGACAAGAAAGATGACAAGGTAAGTGTCGATTTTCTATTGTAGTATTTAGTTTGATATTGTCCTATTTTTCATTTGCTATCTTCTATTTCAGTGGAATTTGTCTAGTTTCCCCCATGTTACAAAATAAAATCATATTCTTTACAGTTATTGTGTTGATGCAAATTTCCATTCTGTTCTGTAATGTGGGAGATTATTTTGAGGTCACATTGGTACATTTGATATTATTGTTGTATAAACCAGGAAACAATTTATGCATGTTCCTCTAGTTTCTAATGAATTTCAATCTTGTGGTCTTTAGGACAAGAAGAAGAAGTATGAGCCTCCAGTTCCCACTCGTGTTGGCAAGAAGAAGAGGAGGACGAAAGGACCTGACACAGCAAGCAAGCTACCACAAGGTACACATTTACAGTTCCATGTCAGTTAAATTGCCCATGGAAGTACATGTTTTGGTGATAATGTGGATTAGTTGGAGGACATTTCTGTACCCAGGACATGAAAGATGTCTGTAAGCACTTTCATACTAAGAACTTTTTATTTGTTCACCAACCCCCCACATTTTTATTCATGTATTTTTGGGGGAGAATGTAAAAAAGCTTTTGTGTCATACATGTACATGCGCTTTAGCAAGGAATTGCATAAGACTGTAAAAAGGCTCATTAATTTGCTTTACCTCTTTTGTTTGCAGTCACACCACACACAAAATGTCGGCTTCGCCTTCTCAAGATGGAGCGCATCAAGGATTATTTGTTGATGGAGGAAGAATTCATCCGCAATCAGGAGAGACTCAAGCCACAAGAAGAGAAAGATGAGGTTAGTATCTGCACCTAGTTCAGTTGCTGTTGAATTAGTTGATAAAAATTCCTTCTTTTTTCGAATTAGATTTCAAAAGGAATTGGTTGCAACAAATTTCTGATAGTGAAATGATTTTGTGCTTCCTGCAGCTTTTTGATACATATTTGCAATTTGAAATATATATAACCATGCACTAAGGCTGCGACGAGTACTCGAATACTCGAGTACTCGCACTGTTGACAACTACTCGAGTACGATTTCTCGTACTCAAATACTCAGCCGCCATTTTTTTTTTTTTTTTTCCCCCCCGTTCACCTGGTACTGTCCAGGCCGACGGTCACCCATGCCAGAAGAGCACCGGCATCGTACTGTGGGTAAAAATGTTTCCCAGCTCAATCATACACAGGGTGTCACTGTCAACTCACCACTCAGAAACTGGGACCAAATCTCCGGATTTCTGTTTGGACTTGGAGGAATATTTGTCTGTCATCTTTAGTTTTAAAAATAACATTGTTTCTATTATTTGTGAAAATTTCAAAAGCACAAATCGGCACCTTCAACAGCAACTTGAAGTAAAATTGCGTGGGTTTTCGGAGACAAACCTTCGTAGTATGGTGTTGGCAAAAAAAAAAAAAAAAAACATGGCGTCCGAGTATTCGAGTTTTCGCCTGTAAGGCTAGGAATGTACTCGAGTACCTCGTTACACGGTTATGCACAGCCCTACCATGCACGTTACCAGGATTTTTACATGAGGGTGCTTTTTCTTTTATTTTGGTTATACATGTATTTTTGCTAGTATTTAGAATTGAAGTAAAATCATCTTGAACATGTCGCTAGTGTAAATTGTTTTTTAAAACTCAAGACATTGGGTCAAATAATGACCATTGGCTTTATAGCTGGCATGAAATGATTTGAAAGGTGGCAAATGTGAAAATGGTATACCATCGCTTTCCAACAAAAATGGAAATGGACAGCCAAAGAAACAATACTAAGTTCATTTTTTGTGGTAGATTAATATCAGCTTGTCATAGGCACCAGTTGAGTCCAGAATATAAATGAGACGTATGATATTGTTCTGTGTTTGCAGGAAGAGCGTTCTAAGGTGGATGATCTAAGAGGGACCCCTATGTCAGTAGGTTCTCTGGAGGAGATCATCGATGATAACCATGCCATTGTCTCGGCCTCAGTAGGCTCAGAATACTACGTCAGTATCCTGTCTTTTGTTGACAAGGATCAGTTAGAGCCTGGCTGCACTGTCTTACTAAATCACAAGGTGAGATAGACTTATTCCATTGAACTGAAGGATATTTGCTCATATAGTAATGAATACTGTTTTACTAATTTAATAAGACACCTTAATATTGTTTGAACAGTTTACAGTACACCATTTTATATTCTCCCTTATTCGTGATTGTATCTAACATTCACTTAGTTAGATGTAGTGTTTGATTGTGAACACATCAGCGGACCCCAGATTTTTGTTACAGGGTAATTAACATTGAATTACATAAATCCTCCATTGTGTGTTCGATACAGAATTATAAAATGTTTAACTCTCGTTTTCCTACTCGTTATCTCTGTCTTAATGGTTGATAAAGTATCATGATGCACATCTAGAAGTTTTTATAGTTGAATAAAAAGAGTTAACAGATGTTTAAAAGATTCTCCTTGAAGCTATCAGAATCCCTTATTAGCTGAAGCCACTTGCTCATTGCTCTAAATTTGTATATATTTGTGTTTTTTGCAGGTGTTGGCTATTGTTGGAGTGCTAGGGGATGACACAGACCCCATGGTATCTGTCATGAAGCTGGAGAAGGCGCCACAAGAGTCCTATGCGGACATAGGTGGTCTCGATACCCAAATTCAAGAGATCAAGGTATGTTTGTACACTAGATGTAGGGATACCTCTGATATTTTTTCTATGAAATATGCAGAATCATCTATAGATATTTCATTAGATTTGCATTTTAAAAGCTCTTAGAAATGTCTGTTTCTTGTACTTGTTTGATATACTGCTTTTGATTACATACTGCAATTTTTAAAAGAAACTTGTTACTTGTATCACATTGGAAATGAATAGTAACCCAAAAATAAAACTGAAATTTGATGATTTGTTTTGTATTTACAGGAATCTGTTGAGCTGCCACTAACCCATCCTGAGTATTATGAAGAGATGGGCATCAGACCTCCCAAGGGTGTCATTCTATATGGAGCTCCAGGAACAGGTGAGATTATCTTAAATTTTGTACACATTTCAATATACAGGATGGTCCTTGTTTACTCTGAATAGTACTTGAATATCTATTGCATTAAGATGGGTATAAAACAAATGGTGTACATAAAATATGATTACAACCTCCAGATTAAAATAACACATATGTAATGATTCAGTACACAAATCTTGGCACGTAACAAACATATTGATTGGAACAGAGATATTGTGCTGTGTGATCTTTAGATATTCCATTCTTTTACGATGACTTCTGATATAGTAAATTACCATTTTTGTTTACATGGTCCAGTTGATCTTGTTATAATAGGAATTGCCTGTTCTAATAAACCATGCAAAGGTGTGTGAAATGTATAGGTAATTATATATATGTATCCATTTAAGAGTTATACCCCACATGCACATCCTGAGGTTTGGAGTAGTCTTCTGATCAAGATATGTTTGCATGGTGCTAATGTGCTATCTTTATGTTATTCATACATTGTTTTATCTACCCATTATTTCAGGTAAAACGCTCCTTGCTAAAGCTGTTGCCAATCAAACATCAGCCACATTCCTTCGTGTTGTAGGCTCAGAACTCATCCAGAAATACTTGGTAAGTTTTGCCAAAGTATAGTGAAAATAAATAGATGTTATGATTAATGGATTACTGAAATGTGCTTGTTCTACTCTTGTATCAAACATTATTTTGTTCATACTACTTTCTTTGTCATCATAAATATTGTTATAAGTTTTCCAAATACATGAATAATTATTAACTTCCAAATACAAGCTACTTGTCATTTTTCCAAGTAAATTGAAGTCGAATATCTTAGAGGGAAAAATTTGATTCTCGTTTCAAATATCATCTGCTTTGGTAGAAACAACTTGATTTTCAAAGCTAGACAGTTTAGTGTGGGCAATAAATTGGAACATGATCTCGTAAATATTTGTGTTTCAATTATTCATAGGGTGACGGACCGAAGCTTGTAAGGGAGCTGTTCAGAGTGGCAGAAGAGCACGCTCCATCAATAGTCTTCATTGATGAGATTGATGCTATAGGAACAAAGAGGTATGGAACCCTTCATGTGTCGGGTCTTTCTATTATATCAATGACCCATTGTTATACAGCATTTATTGCATATTTGTTGTTATACTATGTACAGTCTGTAGTGAATTTTATGCTTGTGGTTCCGACCAATCTGAGGCCAAGAGTCTTGATATGTGCTATATCATAGAAATTGTCATACTATATATATATTACAGATTAGTTGGAAAAAAATTAGTTCTACCTTCAAACATATCATTCTGATGTGGGTGTTTTTAATTGAAAAATGAAATGTCATCAAAATGACTATTAGACAATTGAGTTAGAGTTTCATTCTTTCATTACAGGAACCTCAAACATAAGTTTTTAAGGCATTACACTGGAAACTTTTTTGTTGTTGTAATCTGTACAGGTACGAGTCCAACTCTGGAGGAGAGCGTGAAATTCAGAGGACCATGTTAGAACTACTCAATCAGTTGGATGGGTTCGATTCTAGAGGTGATGTCAAGGTCATTATGGCAACCAATAGGATTGAGACACTTGACCCTGCTCTCATTAGACCAGGTAAACAAATAAACAAAATATCCCCAATTTCGTGCAGTATAAGTCATTTATATGTCTGTTTATCCTTAGCATTATATTTAAAAAATTGTCTCAAAATCTTCTTTTTTTTTTTTTTAGTTGGCAGCGGTATAAAAATAGAGGATAATTAATAATTTTCTCATCTGTGATGTCATTTTCTCTAATGGAAGTACCTTATTTAAGCTAATATCTTTGATTTTAATGACAGCTTTTGCTTTTATCCCTCTGAAGCTTGAACATTTTAAGACAGCTTTAATAAACTTCCTTATCTCTTTGTCCTATCAGGTCGTATCGACCGTAAGATCGAATTTCCCCTCCCCGACGAGAAGACAAAGAGGAGAATTTTCAACATCCACACCAGCCGCATGACGCTATCTACCGATGTTAACCTTGATGAGTATATCACCTCCAAGGATGATCTATCAGGAGCTGATATTAAGGTTAGTTTATCTGAGTACTATTCTTAACATCAGAATCCATGAATGAAGAAAAATATTCTTTATGAATCTGCTGTAAATGAAATTGTGTGCCATGAACTTCAATCAAGTGCCAAAAGAGCCTTGGGTATTTCTTTGCTAAATGGTGTATTTTGCTCTAAGCAACTCACAAAATTGCATATGACTCCTTGACTAACTAGGTTTCAGTCATCTCTTTGTGTGTGTAAACATCTTAAGTGTATCCTTGTTTGTCATATTCTAGCATGTTATATTGTGTTTCAAATGTACTTGATTCAAGTGACAAACTACTCAATTTATTACAAAATGTGTATTTTAATGTCCCCAGATCAAGGGATTGTACGTCAGGTATTATTTGGCAAATTTGTATTCATACCCACATGCTTTTATCTTGTTTTATATCTTTCTTTAGGCTATCTGTACAGAGGCTGGTCTCATGGCATTACGTGAGCGTAGGATGAAGGTGAACAATGAAGACTTCAAGAAGTCGAAAGAGAATGTCTTGTATCGAAAGACAGAAGGCACCCCAGAAGGACTCTACCTTTAAAATTAATGTTCAGAATTTCTTAGTTGAAAAGGAGAGGAGGAGAGGGGGGTGGTGTGGGGAAGGGTTGGGGAGGGGAGGGGAGGGGGGTGTAGTATGGTGTACCCATGCATGTTAACTTATTCAAATAATGCAGTGTGTCCAAGAATTACATAGTGCCCTGGAGTGTGCTATTGTTGCAGTTGCCTGGAAACCTTAGAAATCAAGCATCTGATTACTTTGTCTCATCTAAATTGCAAGGTTCTGTTTGAGGACCTGTAGAACACATCTATGGTTGAGATAGATAGCGCTCTGTCTTGTTAAAAAAAATTTTGCCACAGAAAATTTCAAAATGATTTCTAGTTACAGGTGTCAAGAAATGAAGCCTGCATATTAGACTCTATGTAAATATGTCATGTCATTTGTGTATTTTGATTCCGCCTACAGTAGGCAATAGGTATAGTGTTAGAGGCCTCTGCACATGGGAATTGGGATGACTTTATCTACTTGAAGATTACGTAATCACATTGGGAATATCATTACAAAATTATACCTGACAACATCGCAAAACCATCTCAAAATGAGTACTAGTATGCAATTAAGCATAGTAGCCGTTTTTCAGATGTGTTCTTAACTTGCAAGAGAAAAATGATACAGGCTTACACACCTGTAAAATCATCCTAGATACATGAAATTTAAATTTATATTGCATAATGCTGTTATCATTTTCTGTCACCAATATGGGGAGGTGGGGATAGGCTGGGTATACTATACATGTATCATTGATCATAGTTTCATCAGGTCCTGCATTTTTTCCTTTGGGAAAGATGTACATTTTGTTTGTATGCTCTAGCATAATGAATAAAGGAATAATACATGTCTGTATTCTTCAAAATGTGGTTGCACAAACAGTAGTTGAGTGAATAGAACAGTGGTCTTAGAACTTGAATATTCTGGGACAAAGTAAACCAAAGTAAACACTCTTAATTGGGTAGTATATTCCTTAATGCTCTTTCTTTGGATGTCCATTGGCTGCTTGTACACATGTGCATTACCAACATTCTAATTCAAGCTCAATTTATTCATCAATGATCAAGTGCATGTATAATCCTGTTACTTCTTCCTACGGAGGAATTTAATGAAAAACATACAGCACTTAAATGAACAGGACATGTTTCAGAGTTTGTAAGTCCATCCTCGACCTTAATTTAATAACATGAATTATAGAGGAATTGTTTAACATTGCTGGTATGCCATGTATTGTCCATGTTGTATGTAACCAACCAAGTCATTAAATAAAATAAAAACACAAAATATATATCGGTGTATTTCAGAGTAACCTTTATTACAGTTAGTTGTTCACTATTACCATAACAATTCTGATTTCATTGATTTCATTGTTAGCATTCCTTCAATCATAATACAGAGTGTCCATGAAAAAAGGAAACCCTAGTTTCCTTTTCCGGACAGCTCATTTTCTCCTCTTTTCTATGACACCAAAAATCATAACCGATTTCAGACAGTCTGAAGAATAACCCAGGAATAATTTGAAATTATCAAGTTATTTACCTGTATACTTGGATTTTCTTTTTCAGGAACACCCTAATTGCTTACATGCATACATGCAATTCTTGTTTAAAGAGTCACTAATACCACGGCACTTAGATCCATACACAAATATTTTTCAATCCCCTTCACAGCAATTTTTAAAAATGGTATGGTATGGTGGACATCACCCTTTCCATACACAATGCACCTTTCACATGAGCTCAGAGTAAAAAAACAGTATTCAGCAAATGGTGGAGGAATATTAAGAGCAACAATAGCTTGCATAAAATATATACGCATATATAATCTTGAATAGAAAAACCAATACATACAAGGAAATCGCTGAATGAAAAAATTACTTTGTACACCTACCGGTAAATTCAAAGAAATGAGCAACAATATGAATAGGTATATCAATGAAATGAAGACTATGATAACAAAGACATAAGGGATGATGTCTTTAATTAGAAGCTCTGGGGGTGTTTCACAAAGACTAAGATCGACTTTAAGTTGGACTTAAGTATAGCAGGCCGTTCATGCCATTGTTTGCTATCATTATTTACTGGCATTGGTCTCTCGAGGGACGTACAAATCATGGTAAAAAAATCTACAAAACTTACATTTTTTGATAATTCATTATTGAAGGAAAAAATATTATCTAAAGATCATAATGGTGAGAGCAAACAATGGCAATCAATCTTAGTCTTTGTGAAACACCCCCCTGGATAGTATGCATTAGATAATGATATCGCATCATCACAATTTATGACAAACTCACTTTAGAAGATTGTTCAACACATATCTTCAATCAATCACATCACTTTTTTGTTAGATGCTTATAAGTATCGGCTTGCATGGTGACGTAGATATACAGTAGGTTTGCGGTTGCACCATGTATGAGAGAGAGGGAGGATAAGGGAGTCCTGAAAAGGACTCTCGGTAATATATTCTTTCTTGAGTGTGTGTAGTCCTGAAAAAGGCTTTTTTGTTGTCGATCTAAATAGCACCCAGTCCCAGAGTATGTGCTAGCAATATATATGAATTTCAATATTATACATGTACTATCAATATGACACTACATGTATATATGAATCGACATGTTCAATACTAACCTGCATGAAGCAAAGTTTACCTCCCAAAAGGCAACTTTCAAAATGCATTCAAAATTAAACATTACTGTATCTCAATAGAATCACTGTCGCTCGCCTGACCTAACGAAACACAATGTTTGCAACGTACATCCTGTCTACTGATATACATGTCTACTTATTAGTAACAGGTGATTGAAATAAATTGTAATGAGGCACTTCAAAAAGATGTATACATTAAATTTGATTAGAATATATGTTATGAAAATGGCCTGTTTACACCACCAAGCATACATGTATCATTTTACTCACTGTTCATAAACAAGTGAAAATATATTTAAAGTATTTTACAAAGAAATGCATGATATGAAGAATAATATAGGGTTTAAAATGTCTGTAAATGCCTATGAACACTATGTCATTTAAACACAAATTTTGTGTTTGGAGGCATGTGTGAAGCATCATACCACATCACAGTATGTAAATGTAGTGGAAAGCTATTCAAAATTTGCAGATGTTAAAAATCAAAACATTGACTACTATACTTGCTATATACAGTCATGCACATTTGTGATAAATATCTTTATTCAAATGAGCACATTTCATACCATGATTATAGTTACATGTGAAAAGGAATTGATTTTCAATAGCAACATGAAAGAGGTTCACACTGTCTACTAAACGTACTTGTTTGAGAACGTTTTTAATATAAATAGACTTTTATACATAGTACATGTATTCTACCAGCAAAATGAGTTGACCCAGAGCAGATCAAAGAATGCAGGTTTAGTACATTTTGAAGAAGAAAAAAAAAGAAGAAAAAAAAGAAAAGGAAAAGTTAAAGATCCCAACTTGCCAAGAGGTGAGACTAGCAATTCAATGCCATTTGTCACAATTATGACCCGTCGAAACTTGCCACCGCGAGCAACAGATTGATATCATTTTTTGACACATCATGTGACCACAGAACTGTTTCCTCTGCAACTAACTGAACAACAAATTTTTAATAAGGTCACCTTCTGAAAAAATAAGGAAGTAGAAGCCCATGATATGAGCAAACATTTTTTGAGGCCAAACTGCTTCTCATGCACTCAGTGGTGTATTTTTTTCTCATATACATGTATGTTTTCAAGCCATAGTTTATCACTGAAAATATCACAATTTGTGCACAATTTCATGCTAAATTTACCAAATAGCAGGACATCTATCCCTGGAATATTTTTAAATGTTGGAAATAAAAAATTAAAGACACCAACTTGCCAAGAGGTAAGGACTAGCAATTCAATCCCATTTGTCTTGTCACAATTATGACCCTATGAAACTTGCCACTTTGAGCAACAGATTAATATCATTTGTTGACACATCATGTGACCCCAAAACTGTTTACTCTGCAACTAAACAATGAAACTGTAATGAGGTCACCACCTGAAAATTAAGGAAGTAGAAGCCCATTAATGATATCACATGATACCAGCAAACATTTGTTGATGCCAAACTGCTTCTCATGCACTATATATTCTTTCTACACTTTGTTTGCAAGATTGTTTTGCCATCACATATTGATTAACTTGACTTGAATTTAGGACTACAGGTATCACTTCCTCAACAAAGAGGGAATTTTCCATATAAACCCCTCCGATTTTGGGGGGAAACTCAAGTTTGATAGATTATATCTCTCTTGTCATGGGATAATTATCACTTTGTTTAGTATTTTATTCCTCTTTAAAATGATACCTCATTTGTTATGAGTTGGCCACCATGGAATGAACAGTGCATCAGAATAACTGGCAGGGTCAAAGATGCAAAGGTGCAAAGTTGCAAAATGCACTGGTAGCACTGGTATTGTTTAATATGCAGTGCACTACACGGCAGCCCTACACTATTCAAAGAAAGAAGAATGCACATCTAAACAAGAGCAGTGCGTTTTGCAACTTTTCACTTTTGACCTTTTCACTTTTGACCTTGCCCCTTTTTTATGAAATGCACATTCCATGACTGAAAAATCATAACAAATGGGGTATCAACTATTAAACATACCGGTAATTTTCAATGATACTAAACATAGCGACTATTCCAATATTATAACAAGAGATAAATAATTAATCAAACTTGAGTTCCAAACTTTTGTTAGAGGGGTTTACTAGTATGTTAGATGAGATTACAGTATCATATATATATATATATATCAAGATACAAAAAACAAACAAACATATTTGGTTTTTAGTGAAAGACAGTCTAGGTTCAATGCTAAATCTTCATTATGTGTGTGTGTTATACCAAATTAACAGCTTTTACAACACTATTATATCACATATATTAATTTTATATTAATTAAATTATTTTCTTTAAACCTATTCCTCGTTGAAGATGCTATGTCCCTTTTGCAGCTAACATCAAATTCTGTAGAACTTTGCAGGAATTATGAATATGTCATGTATGTCCTATCTGTGAAATTTAAACATTAGCAGTGTCCTAGCATTCACATTATGCAAGGAAACCCGTTTACCTTCTAGACTTCACTGTCAGACACTATTGAGTGACTGACTGACATCTTTTTTTTTCTTTGGTAATAACAAACATAAAATGAGTTGTAACAGGTACATGAGCATTTGTCTACATCGATAACCCACTTCTTGTAATGGCCAAAATTAAACTGATTGAATCATTGTACAGCACAAAACGTACGACCATTCGGTACAAGGGTCTGGAAATCAGACTAAAGTGTGTGTGAAAAAGAAATCAAATTAACCTTCATTCATTTTGATAAGTATTAAATTGTACCAGCAGAAATTGAAATGGACTTGTTAAGCAGGTAGTCCCACTTGCATTTCTAAACAGAAACAGTAGCAATGATGTCATATATTGTAGAGGCTGTTTCCGTTATTACCTTAATATTTCTGCTGGACTGCATTTACAGAAGCAAAATTAAAGTTCCCCAGACTTGAGAGTTAACCAGAAGAGAAGATGCCTAAACCTCAAATGAGTTTCGATACCATTGTTCTAGACATCTCAACTCTGTAATAGGACCATTATATAATGCAGAATAACTGCATTATAAAAATTAAAAAACTTATTAAAAAAAACCCATCTCTTTAAACTCCTAAAGAGTGTTGGGTTCTTGATAATAGTCGATAAAAACATTTACAAGTACCAGTAATAAAACTAATGGCAATGGATTTTACTCACTACTCATTCATCAATTGTTGATGACATTGAATAATTTATAAGATAGTCCCTATGGTTACCATTGGCTAATCCTGCTTTCAATTGACACAAAACCAAAACCTCAACCTCGATACTTTTCATTTCATATAAAATTCCCACGAATCATGATGGCATATATATGTATATATGGCAGCCATAAATGATCCTTACAAAATCCCCAACATGCAAACACAAAATTGATGGAAAATCATGCTAGCAAAATTATTCTCAGATGTTAAAGCTAATCTTGAGCTCTGGTATGGGAATTGCATTTGGAGAGAAAATTGCTATGATTTATTCTGGATTGTTTATCCTGCAGTAGATTGGTTGTTTGAACCAGTGAAGTGAAATAAAAACAAACGCACACAAACTAAAACTAGGCATCATCTTCGATAAAAACCACAACTCCCATTTGCACATCTATGCACATGGTGTCGGGCCTACTTACCTGAATTTCCTTATCTTTCTATGCTCATTACTCAGCCACTATACATTTTCTACCAAAATTGTTTGGCACATGTCATTTATTTGTGATCTTGAACATTCAGTGTAAGTTTCGTTGGATTCTGTGGGAATTTATTTTTTACATTTACCAGAACTCAAGTTTATCGTTAAAAAATGCAATCGCACATTCCAAACAAGAAAGATAAACAGTTATACAATAGGTGGATAAACATATTCAGAGATACTTCCTTGTTTATTAGCATAATCTTTGCATTTCATTTTAATGCCCTGTAATAGTGCACTTATAAACTATATCAAACTAATGTAAACACAAAGACGGAATACAAGTACTTGAATATTTTGTTAAAATCCATGTAATCTCCTGGCAGTTGCAGTTAAGCCATTCAGTTGAATGTGCATGTAAGAGTTCAATATATTTGTAGAACATGATTTATTTTACATGTTCACCTGTTGTGTGCTCTGCCAAATTTCATACATGAACCATTTAATCCTAAAGCCACTGTGCATGAGCAATTGAACTTTATTTATTATTATCTGCTTAATTCATTTGTTGTTCCTTTAGGAAATTAAGGCATGATTTATGCATTTATTTGATCATTACAAAATAATTTGCATAGAAATGAGTCAATTATCCCTTGATACAATTGTACATACATATTCAAATTTCTTCATGTAAACTCCTAAATGTCACATTCCTTCTCCAAGATTAGGAGAATAATAAACATGAAAGAATCACACATTCTAAGTCAGAATTATAGTATTAAAACAAAACGTTACTCATTACACCCCCACCCCCTCTCACTCTCTCTCTCTCTCTTTCACTATTATTCAACCTCTTTCATTTGCCATCTGTTTATTTCTTTCTTTCTCTCTCTCTCTTTCTCTCCCATTCTGTAATATATTATATGAACACTTCAGAAGTTTGTGAAAAACTACTATACCAGGAAACAATACTTAAACACATGATGAAACCTAAGACCTTATACGAATCAAATAGCAGTACATGATAATTAAAATATTAATAATACCCTAATCACTTGAAAAATTGCACAGAATTAAGTATATATAATAGCTAATAAATGACAAAATAAAATATGTACTCCTGTGTGTCATCACTGCTTTGACCCAGGAAGTGCATGAATCTATTTAGGCTCCTCATAGCCTTTTTCATATCCTGTATCATTACCTCTTACACACATGATTGGATTACACAATACTAAATCACATGACTGAGTTCCATAAAGAGCAGGTAATAAATATACACATTGACAAAAATCATTACAGTCTCAAAGATCACTTACTCAATTACTAAAGGCAAAATGTATTCTTTTGAATTACACGGAAGCTCGACATGATTCGGTTTAAAAGTGGGGGTCAGCAAGACAGCAACAAAATAATAAAATATTCCTTTCTGTCACATAATAGTCTGAACATGATAGTACATGTACCTTGCTGAGGACTATAAAGGGATAATGGACTAGTATGTAATATAGAACGAGATATACATTACAGAATGAAAATAAACATCCTACTTTGCCTATGTGCCATTAAATGCCCTGATGTTACTCAACTTGAACAAAAATCATTAAAAATCATAGTTGATATGGCATGGTACAAATGTATTGTCTTACTGAGTAACAAGAAAGCCAATGACTTTTGTAATTTTTTCCAATATGTGGTTGAGAAAATCCTGGCAAATAATGAATAGTTACACAATAATGTTTCTTTGTCTAGACTGGGCTTATTATAGAATTTATCAGATACGTGTACTATCTTGTTGAAAAAGTAGGACAGGTTCTCATATTTAGCAGTAATTTATTAAAGGTGAACATATATCCCAGTCACACTGACAAGATCAACACCAGACCAAATAAAAGACAACCATATACTATAATTGGCTAAGATTTGTCAGTTATCAATCAGTTTAGTGTTGGTTTGGTGTCGGTGGGCAGTGTGACTGGAGTATTAGTACCACCAAAATTTGCATGCCTGAAAGTTCAGGTAAGATGCATTGAAAAGTGTACTTTAGAAGGCTGATACACTCATACAACATGTATACGTCTCATTCTTTGTACATCATGACATGAGGAAAACTACATGTAATAGGGCTGTTTACACATGGCAAAGCAGCAGTTGAACGGGTGAAAACTTGCCTCTCAATTCACAAGAGGATAGAAAATGAGCTTATCATGTTCACAGCTCTCATCCCTCAGGTTTGATTTCCGCATTGAGTTTGGTGCAACGCAGTTGATCAGATTGAACTGTTTGTCCATACAGAGTTCAACTTGCGATAGGTACACAAGTTGAGTCTTCTACAGAGAAAAAAGAAGAAGATATGGTTGAACAAGTACTAGTTTTAAACCTGCAAAGGATGACGCAGTAGACAAACTGAAATTAAGCCATAGCAAACTTTCTTAAGTCTAAAATGATTTTATGTAAAAGCTGACAGTAGATTTTGTCTTACTTTGTTATAAGCGAGAAAATATTATTTTGGTTGAACAACCCATGCTTCTGCGTCTGGAAGAATTCTTCACCTAATCCTACCCTTAACCCTAACCTGAAACCTAACTGCTTCTCATTTGAGTTATATACCATGTAGACACCATTAACTTTGATTTGTCTCCAGCTTTCAGTTACAACTGCTTGTAAACATAGCCAATATCTAAGCAATATGCTTATTTGAATAAAAGATGAAATCATAATACTTACATGATCATATACACAGGTTAGAATAGGATCTGTACCAATCACACTCTTCACAGCATTAAAAATTGTTGGGTAGTCATAGCTCTTTGTTTCAGAAGGGACAATTCCACTAGCTTCAAGCATCCTGTAATTGTACAGTGAAGAGAACAGAAATAAAACAATTTTACTCATTACAAAAAATGTAATCCTAGCTATTTCAAAACAGGAAATCGCACACATTTCATGATCTGGGAATTTCCTTGACCAACAAACAACAATCACAATGTGACTCAAGTTGTAACAGGATACGGGACATGATACATTTGACATTAAGTTCTTTCAGATGATGACACTAGACTTCATTGATAACCAAAGGAAGTACAGTAATATCTACATATCTGTCACAAGTACCTTTGACACAAGTGGAAACTAGGAGATCGAATCTGTCAAGTTGCATGCCTACTTCCTTGATGTTACCAATACTGGGCTTCAAGGACATGGGACTTTTTAAAGAAACAACAAAAATATATATTGGTACTAACCCTTTGATATCATACTGTTTCCTAAGAGCGAGGGTCTTTACGAAGTAATTGTGCTCTCCATAGAGAGCTGGTAGCGATGAAGCGCATGTGCCATGCTTCTCCCATTCATGTGACCTGATAGAGGAAAACAAAAGATATCCTACATGTAAGAGAGTAAAGTCCCCTTCAGAAAAGAGGTAGTACAGTGTATACTGCTTAACATGAAATACTCAAAGAGGAGGGAAAGTTGTAGTAAAGATGAAAATAATTTGCGAGCTTTCTCATTCTTTATATGTCAGTTTGAAGGAATACCAAGGAAGAAATGTGCCCCTCAAAAGGATCGCTCTTCAAAATCAAATACCCTCATATTCGAAATATAACGAGAAATAGCTGAACAATTTGGAACACACTTTCATGTCACGTATAGGAGTAGTTCCATATACCCATTTCTGTGTGCAGTTCATATGATTTCCAGCAAGACGGAGTTCTGATTATATGTACATAATCAACCTCCCCCATTTGCTTCGAAACAATTTCTTTCACAATGTCATCACATGACCGTACTCAACTTTATCTTTAAACTGTAGATGAACGGTCAATGGGGAATGATTAGCCAGCAATTTGTGGGGATAAACAAAAAATGGCTGTGCACAACAATAGCATCTACATTCACTCACATATATCTGTGTGTTAGATAAAGAAATAATGATAATGATTTCGATTTAATTTATTGTGGGGGGTGCCAAGATTCAATTTTAAATGTCTGATTATGGTCACATGTGTATTTTTAGGGAAAAGATATGACATGTTTCACCTTCTTTTGACATGCAATGTCTATTTTAATCAATGTCTACTTTAAAAACTTGATAGGATAGCAAAGTATAATGCAGTACTACCACTACTATTTCTACATGTACGTGTACTTCAACTACCAAGTTACAACTAACAAAACCTACATGTACATGTAGTTTAGATACAATTTACAGCAATATGCACCTGACATATGTTCTTGATTTGCTTTAATAATAAATTCCCAAAATCCATTTAGTTAATCCTCATCAGTTTTTGTGAAATAGATTCTATGGAGTTGGGGATTATTATGTGGGATATTTTGATGCCACAAGGTACTTGGCATTATGTCAGTCAGGCACTCACCATGACATTTGTAATAAGGGAGGATAGACAATTAACCAAACTGACTAATGAAATAGAGAAATCACTACATTGCACTTGAACAAAATTATGGCGAGGGGGATTCCACATTTCCTCAATATCAAAACTAAAGTTACTGTGTTTTTTAATTAAGATTCTGAATAAGGATTTTTGCATGAAAATATAGACCTCTTTAAAAATTTTACTGAGGTATCAGGTAGGATTTACAAAGTTGGTTTCAATGCAAACTAATTGCAATGGAGACTAGGTACATATATTTTAACAGGTAAATTACTCAAACAGGAACTATGAACTTTAATACATATAGCTAGAAATAGAATGGAATTTTGGCATGATAACAATAAATAACATTCTCCAATGATCCTATCATTCAATTTCTGGCACATACACATACATGTATATGTACCAGTAGTACATCATATCTGTAGTACTGTATGTAGTTCATGTTAGTTGTAGTGGTAGAGGAAATACTAGTACACTATAGGTGTATAATGTTGTATATAAAACAACTCTTATCTCTATCTCTCTTCTCTACTTTCCTCTTTCTCTTCTTTGCATAAGCTATTTTTCATTCTCTCTTTTTTAAATCTCTTCTTTCTCCTTTCTCTCTACTCTCTCTACTCTCTCTCTCTCTCTCTCTCTCTCTCTCTCTCATGTTTTCACAACCATTCTCTTTCCTCTATTATTCTATTTTGTCTCTCAGTGAAAGAATTTTTTCTTTCTTTCTATTTTATGCCTTATTTGTATGCAATCTAAACTGAGAAGTGCAACTGAATCTACAATCTACAAGCAGTATTTCCTTAATCAAGCTCATTTTATTTCATTTTATTTTATTTCAACACGGATCACTTGCTTCAGCCAATGGCTGTTCTTCTGCAAGTCCGTATTGATAGAGAAAAAGGGAAGTAAGCTAAATATATTGATATTTGTAAACAGCATACATGTACTTTAATGAATATTACAAATAGATTAACCTTTGAATACTAAAGCCCTAAACAAATTCTGGCTGGGATGTATGGAAAATGCACGATATACAGAAAAATGGAGCAAAATAGTGTAGTTTAACAAGTCAGAGCAAATTGATGAAACAATCTTGGAAATGAATGACTTACCACAAGCTATCATATGCCTCGTCTGTAATACAGTTTGGCCAACTTGCATTCATCTGAGCTACAAGGTCCTTTCAAATCAAAATAATATGTTTAAATCAATGAAATGTGCATATTCATCTAGTGATCACACACTTGCTTTGGGCTGTATTGCATCAGAGATATACATGTAGGGTAACCAGAAGGGTTGAAATGAGGTTTAAAGCCTGTCTGCACTAGTATGGCCAGGAGGGATTAGACCACCCTGCTGGTCACTGACAGGTGGTTATCTCATCAACTCAGCTCTCAATTAACATGAGAAAAAGAGGATCATGGGAGACCAACGGGCACCGCTTAGGCATTGTTTTCTATATAGAGGGAGCAAGTTGCTACAAGTAGTGCAGTGGGGCTTTAAGGTTAGGTTTAGGAGTAGGAAATAAGATTGAAATCTGGGTTGAAGATCAGAAAATTGGATTGCATGTAGTTTATTTGAAATTAAACACAGGTAATTGTTGCCAAAACATGGGTTGTATTATCCTTCATCTACATGTAGAAAATCTATTTACAAAAAAAAAAAAAATAACAAAAAATCATTTAAAACATATTACATGTCATTCAACATTCTCCTGAATACAGTACAGAAAAATGCACAAGAAACACCAGCATGTATTTCAATTACAAAAAGGTGTTAGATCCATATGAAAGGTAACTTGTATCAGAAGAAACAAAATTGGTCAGAGCGAGTTAAATCATGTAATGTAAAACATTTAATCTCACATTCAATCCTTTTCTTTTTCAGCATACTCACAACCAAATCTACACTTACATGTAGGTGGTTAGTGACAATTTTAAAACCTTCGTTTCATTTATTAACTATCATGTCAATTCATTGGATGAAGCTACAATGTGTTGCTGCATTGGTTATATAAATTCATGAAAGGGGGGGGGGGCGGGGTCAATACTCAATATCTTGTTTCCGTTATCAATCATCATGTAAATTCATGGAAAGGCAATAAAATATATCGTATTTCAGTAATTAATTATGAAAATAGTGAAAGGAATCTTTAATGTCTTGTTTCAATTAGTAATTCTCATATAAAGGTAAATTCAGGATCATAAAAATTGAAAGCATGATGAGGTTTTGAGGAGTTAATATAGTTTATAATGACAGTCTGGAACAATTAGAATACTTCTTTATAGTGCAAGGGATATTAATATTTTTTATGGAACAACCAAAGTTGATTTCTATGGGTCATGGGATACTTACTGTTATTTTAGTTACATCAAACTTCCATGTACCATTGCAATTTTCAGGACCTATTTTACCGGGATTAGATGGCCTAGTGACATGAAAGGAAAAAGATAAATATATATTTATTTTTTTACAACTGATTTCTTATATTTTTAGAGAGAATCGATCAAAAAAACAAAAAAGAGGACCAAATCAAAGCAACAAAGATCAATTTTCTCTGTACAGTTAGGGTTCCATGTTGATCAAAACTTTATTAAAAATATATCAGCTCCAAATGAAAGTCTGTAAACAGATATTGCAAGGTTTAATACACTCTAAAATAAAGAGTAAAATCCACTTCATGCAGGCCTAATATTAAATAATTTTATCCTCTTAACCTCATTAACATTTTACCATTTCTCAAAGAGCTTTAAAGTGATATTATTATTCTTGTCAAAGGCAATTTGTACATGTAGATATTAAAGATGCATTAAATACTAGAATCTATAAATCAACTGATATCATAAATCCTTGCAGGAATATACTGGGTCAACTGATAAAGATACAGTCAACAATCATTCATCTATACAGACTACACAAAGATAGCACAATTCAAGATTACTCATCTCATGTTTTTCGAAATTTCAATTTCACATGTAATTGGTATTTATTCTTGCATTTCAGTATTCACAAATATTTTCATAATTCTAAATCTTGACAGGATAAATGATGTTAGCACCCAGCCAGAACAAAATGTCCAACATAAAAGACCGTTTGAAGACAAAATAGGCCTTGAGCCCAGATACAATGCTACATATAGTACAGGTCAATGAACATCCTCATCATTAACAGTGTCAATGCTGCTGTAGCCATTTGCCCTTAAAATGTAAATATGATCATACTGTTTTTGTGCAACTGCAAATATATGCCCATAAACATCAAAACTTACCATAAGCCATGAATCGTCCAATCATCAATCCCTGCAGGAACTTTACATTCTCCTGCACCTTTATCATGGGAGTCCTTGAAGATAATAAACAAGAAAAACAAACAAAAATAAATACTCTCATAGCACAAAACTACCAGGATAAATGTATTTTTCTTACATAATGAAGTCTTTTATTTGAAACCCACCATATTTTCATAAGATACAGGCATTCTGTATTAAGAAAATGTTCTAAATAATAAGGCTCTCCATGCACAGCCTGGCTTGGAAGTACTAATAATTGGATGTACTCATTGCTTGTTCACAAATAATGCAGTAAACTAGTCTTGTTTTTTATGTAAGTGAATGGAAAGAAGGGTGAGGAAAAAATGCAGCTTGTGCAACAAAGATCCTACTTGTATCTGAACTCTCTTATCTGTTTGTTATGAGATACAGAAATGTGAAGGCATTAGACCTATCTCATTTTAAGATAAAACCTCAGTAGAAACCCAGTTTTAAAGGTGTAAGAGAACAAGGCATAAAAATACCATTTTCATATGAACTCCTTCTTGTTATTATCCATCAAGATTTGTTGACATTAAAAGTGTGAACAAAAACTCAACTTGTTTCTCAACATGAAAGATATAAATATCAGAGGCTTGTTTGTAAATAATTATGACACCTTGTGGCCAATGTTTACATGTACTGACATGTTATCTTGCTGATAACATGCCAGTGTATTATCATTTTACTTCTCATCACACACTGTGAATTGCTGGTGGTGATGATTTGATGTACTAAGAGCTGTTGATATTAGAATAACCAAGCCTCATAACTCTGGCAAACATAAATCATGACCCACTCATTCATTCAAAATATTTTTCTCCTTATTCATTACGACTGCAAATATACATTAAAAAAACATGTGAACCCAAGAAAAATTCACTCCAATTATCTGAGTCTACTTCCTTTAAGCTGAAACTTATCCAATGCATCCAATTTCTATGAGAACGACTAAATTGTAAGTTTCTAATCTTTAAAAACTACTCTTTGTTCGGAGAAGGGAAATAAAAGAAAGAGTGTTACCGTACATTATAATCTAGGCAAAAGCTCTGTGGCCACTGTATCGTCAGGATCAACTCAGTCCAGTTGTCATTTGAGCTGAAACAATAGAGAGAGAAAATTAAAAAAACATAAGTTAACACTGAATGCATCAATAGTTGCCAATGGCACAATTCACTCTAGACCGAAAGCTTCAGTCTCTGATATCAACGGTTGTTCCGCTGAGATTACATCTGGCTCCTTTGACTGCCTCTAATAGCTCTATATACATAGACTGAAGTACGTCCTATGGGGTAGTGTGTGGAAGGAATGGTTCAGTTCGGTTCGGCTGGACCGAGATGAATGAGATATGCAAAGGTTTTTTCACTCTTTACGTCTTCATTTATCCTCTTTAGCTGTGTATGGGGAATGTTGACAAATATCAGTTTTATAAAAGAATGACCCATACCAGACGGTTATTTCTGTCCACATTCACTCATACATGAAACACATGTAATGCACATCAAAGAAAAACACTAACAGTGTACCAATCACCAACAAATATTTTGTTCTACATATTATGGGTTTCATGTGTCTGTACTATATTTAAAACAGGAACTTCAAATATTACTTCTATAAAGAGATAATGCAAGTGTAGGATACACTCAATTAAACATAAAAGTGACTTGCGAGTAGACTACTCAATGCACCTGTTCACACTTGCATAGAATAGGGCCCACACAGAATCCACGTCTGACTTGGGTAATATGCGTCACGTTTTATGTTATTATTTATTTTCTTCATACTCTTTAAGACTTTATCTGTTGGCCTATTGAATGCCAGATTTTTTACATTCTAGGCTTGTGTTTCACAATTTTTTTTTTTTGAGGTGATGGGAATTAACACTTAATTTTAAGCCAGGCCAAGGAAAATAAAATAATGTTATATCAAATCATCTAAAGAATCTATAATATGGACTAGGGTCTAAAATTAAGTTTTAATGTTAAACTTAAATAAATCCTCCAGGGCCAAGCAGACAGATTTTTCTGTCAAATGACTCAAATTAGGTTAGACTTAGTTAGAGCTTTAATTGTTAAAGCGCCAAACAATGATAACATAGATTCTAGAATCTAGCCTCTAGCCCAGTCTAGGGCTCTACACAATTATTTGTACAGGGGGTCCCAATTAAATTTAGGGGGACATGTGCCCTGTTTGCAAGGGCAACTGGCCTGGCATAAAGAGCTAGTTTTTAGAAGGAAAACAATTAAATCAATTTGTTTAGTCTTTTGCCTTTTGCCGTTTTGGGTTTCCAACAAAGAGTTTTCCAACAATTTTCGGCCCATGTTTGGCGTTTATAGTACTGTTACCTAATAAAAAAAGATACAGTACCGTGATATACCTTTGCTTGTTTAGACTTAGACGGTCGAATATGAATTTTCCTTTGTCGACTTCACCAGCAGCAGGCCTTGTAAACACGGCATTTTCCTGAACGTCCCGAGCGCTCGCCTGCTTTGCCACGGGAGACTCGCCCGACGATAGTCGCGTAACAAGCTCTACCACGCTCCACGCAGAAATCTGCCGGGAGTTCAGTAGGCAGAGTATTACAATTAACGTTGTTACCAGAACACGGATACCCATCGTGGTGATTCGAAAGTCATTCATCAAATAAACTTTGTGTCAAGATACCAAGCGATCAATATTGAACGGGGGCGGCATTCTATGCCCAGACTTGAGAGACAGATACAGTCGTACTTTGCCCTTTGCCCTTCCGCATGACGCGCACCACATCACATGCACAAGCTAGCTATGCACCGACACCTGCACCTAGCTAGCTAGCTACAACGCAACGGATTGGGATACTGGGAGTGAACATAAGAAGCTCCCTTTTCTTTTTCGATCTATTTCAAGTCATGGTGGATGGAAAGTTCATACTAATTTCTAAAGCTTGATTTTCAAGAAATATTATCACAATTAAATTCCTGAGACTCTTCATGATTTATGGGACAACACAAACTAAGTAATGTACTATATTAATCTCTCTGGTACAAGTCAAATTGTTTGGGACCGGATGAAGGTTGTTATTGTTTTCGTATAAACCCATGGAGCTAGAAGACTTCTAGCTCCATGGTAAACCGTCACCCGGTGTGGAGCGGCCAATGTGAACAAAGAAATCTGTATCAAGTGAGCGACTATACCATGTGAGTCCAAAAAAAATTTACACCCAGAAAATTGCTAATTATTTTACAAATCATCTATGAACAGTAAATTATCATACTTCTTATGAAAGAGCGTTTTATCCCAAATCATTTGGTATCATTTTTGTGTGGTATGTGTTCACGCTTGGATGAACAGGAGGCATTGTTTGCGAGAGTGCAAAAATCGACTTGCGCCAAAGTGATGCCTACATGAACTGTATGTGATATGTCGGGATTAAAGTGAGAGAATGAATTGAATGTATCAAATGAGATGCATTGCATATGCTTTTTGCAGAAGCAAAGTCACACACACGCACGCACAAATGTTCGTTGATATTTGATATTCGATATTTGATATGTGTGGTAAGGCGGCTTGTGTGGCATCATTAATTTTGTTAGGGATGTTATTTGGATCTGCAATGACCGAATTAATACCCAAATCCCAATTGTTTTGACATCACGTAAGCATTACAATGGCGCAAGTCGATTTCTGCACTCTCGCAAACAATGCCTCCCGTTCATCCAGGGAGATGAACCTGGTTCATCCAAAGAGATCTTTGGTTCATCCAAGCGTGAACACATACCACACAAAAATGATACTAAATGATTCGGGATAAAACAGTCTTTCATACTTTTAGGATGTATAATAATTTACTGTTCATAGATGATTTATAAAATAATTCGCAATTTTCTAGGTGTAAACTTATTTTTGACTCACACTGTATACCTTTTGGTATATTCCGTGTGTAGGCCTACCAGATCGCAGATACAATTTTTCATTTTCATAGTTATTCTAGCATTTTCTGGTGAAGAAAACTTGCCAGAAAACAAAGTATACACACAAACAAAATTTTCAAAAATACAGCTCAAGGGGGGGTAGGGGGGTCACTCTTATACACAAGTGCTACCCACCGTGTCTATCAACCTCTGAAATGGACCCTTACGTCGAAACCCGTGAACCCGGTTGAAAGTCGCGATTTTCGAAAATGTCACAAGTAAAAAAAAATGCCAGAGTTGAAAATGTCAGAGGTAAGGGAGAAGTCTATGCAATCAATATAAATGTTTCCATTTTTTTCTCCATCTTTTCTTTCCTAGATCAGCGCAGTTTGGGTGGGGGGCTTTTCCGAACTGGATGGAGTGACCAGGCAACTAAGTGTGTCACATGGGAGCTCAGTTGCAGCTGATTAAATTAAATTTTGAAACCGTGGTACCCATATATGGAAAGATTAACAGGAAGGGATCAAGTGATCAGGAAGAGAATAGCAGAGAGAGAGAGAGAGAGAGAAGTCTTTCTTTGGTTTATTTTGTCCCCCTGAGGGGTGGGCCGATCCCGGAGGTACTGCAATACCAGGCCAACCCGTGACCAGGATGGAGCAAGCCCCTATTCCATGGTCTAGATTCAAAAATCAGTTTAATATACAAGCGACTCGGTGAGTCGCGTTTCAGATATTAAGCTGAAAAGAACAGATACTTTTCTTTCAATTTTATTCATATCAAACATTTTCACAAATATTCTCAATATACAAGATTTACAATAACATTATATGAGTAAAAGAACATATGTACAAACATTTTTACAAGGTCACTCATATAACAAGGAATATACTGTATTTTCTTATACAACTGAATTAATAACAGACAACAACAAAAGGAACTTTGAACATTAATTTTTCAAACCCGGCAAATTGAGCTGAATATTTTCTCCAACAACTGAAATAAAACTTTTTCCGTTAATCCAAACTTTATCAAACTTTTGTCGGGACCATCTTTTCCGGTCTACAACCAAACGTAAACGAAATTCATCTTTAATTCTTAATAACAAATTTTCCTCAGAAACAAAAACTTTCTCAAAAATAAATGAACATCGTCGATTCCACACTACTTTGCGTGTAACAACAAATAAATACCAAACTCGTGCCCATAAACATGCATTAATAGTGGACGAAGGTCCATACAAAAAACAATCCTTATTAAATAAAGCATGCCCACCCAGCACTTTCCTTGCGACCTCCGATACCCAGCAAATAACTTTGTAAATTGATGGGCACTCCCAAAACACATGAACCAAAGTTTCAAACTTTAAACAAAATGGACATTTGCCATCGCTTACTCCCCATCGAGACAACTTTTCCCGTGTATATAAGGCTCCATGGGCAATTTTCCAACTAAACGATTTTAACGTGTTACATAAAATTGAATGATTCACTAGCTTCCAAAAGGGTACCCAATCCCGCTCAGGATACCGTAAAACAACTCGTGGAACATGTTGTAACCTGAGTAAACATATTATATCCTTAACACATTTACATTCATTGACGAAATTGGAATTATTTGCATACAAACTTGCCATAATTGCCCATGCCTGCTCGTAAGAGGGCGACATTACATCACAGTGAGGTACTGAGTTTGACCACAAAAATGGAAATATTTTCCGCAATTTACTAGCCATAAAATATCGGATAAACAGAAAATTGCAAGAACTAGAATCATCACCACATAGCTGTGGAAACATACCACGAATAAATAATGATTTCATTTTCAATTCTAAACTATCCAGACCCAAACCTCCCTTTTCAACACTTAGAGTTATTGTGTCTCGTGAAACCAATTCTGTTTTTCCTGCCAAATAAACTTGAAAATTGACTTCAGAACATCAGCAAAAACCTCAATCTTTGGCAAATAAACCTTTGCTGCATAATAAAACATGGAGAAAATACATGTATTAACAATATCTATCCTTCCAAACAAAGTCAGATTTCGATTTTCCCATAATTTTAATTTCTTCTTAACATTACAGCTTAATAACTTCCAAAAGGAATGTATACAATGATCAGTTCCAAACCAAATACCATTAACTTCAATTTTGTCTTCTGCCCACTTAATTTCGGCTCTTAATTTCCGACCAACAAAATCACCTAGTTTCAACCCTTGTGTTTTCTTTAAGTTCAAAGACGCACCTGTAGCTTGTTCGAAGAGAGCAAATGCCTTAAAGAAATTAATAACGTCGACCTGTGAAGTAGCAATACATGTTGCATCATCTGCATACTGTAACAGTTTAACAGATTTTCCTCCCCCTCCAGGAAGATAGAAACCTTTGATACCTCTGTGAGACATAATATATTGTGCCAGAGGTTCAATAAATAACACATACAGTACCGCCGATAAGGGACAGCCCTGTCGAACTCCCCTTCCAATTACCACTTCGTCGCTTAACTGTCCATTTACCAAAATACGACTTGTGATATCATTGTACAAAATTTGTATCCATTTGATAAAGTTTTTACCAAAATTCAATTTATGTAGTACTTTCCACAAAAAATCCCAATTAACCTTATCAAAGGCTTTGTGCTGATCAATGGAAATGAGAGCACAAGGATGTCCCCTCAGTTTCGTATAGTCTACTATATCTCGCAGCAAACCTAAATTTGAATGAATTGATCTACCCGGCACTGAACATGTTTGGTGAACATTTACAATATCTGACAAAATAGTTGAAAGGCGTAGTTGCAAAACTTTTGAAATTATCTTGTAATCAACAGTTAACAAACTAATAGGCCTTTTATTACCTGGATCAAGACAATCTCCTTTCTTTGAAAGCAAAGTAATAACTGCAGTTCGTTGAGTCTTTGTAAGTGTTTCTTTCTCAAAAATTTCATTGTATACCAATAACAAATCATTTCCTACAATATCAAAAAACTCGTGATAGAACTCGACTGGTAAACCATCAATACCTGGTGATTTGTTTCTCGACATACATGACAAAACTTTCTTAATTTCATTCATTTGAATAGGCTTGTCTAATAACTCTGAGTTGTCTGAACTAATACGTGATTCAAATGAATTTAAGAGAACATCTTGAAGTGACAAGTCAACATTAGAGTCACATGTATATAATTCACTGAAAAAGTGGTGAAATACCAAATTTACGTTTTCTCCTGATTCCAATATTCCTTCTTTATTTCGAATTTCTTTGATGTATTTCTGTCTTGCATTATCCCGTTCACATTTGTAAAAGTATCCCGGTTTTTCCCCACCCTCTATAAATTTTTCCCTTGAACGAATAAATGCCCCTTTTTCTTCTGCTTGCAAAAGTTGGCAAACTGTATCTTTATCTGCCATAATACAAGATTCTTGTAAGTTCTTCAATCGGAGGCGCCTATCCCTGGATCGCCTCACTCCATGTATAATAGACAATTCTTTAATACGCTCTTTAACATTTTCCCACCAATCCCCAATAGACTCAAACCCTGGTTTTAACGTTTGCCACAGAGAATATTGAAACGCAAAATCTTGAATAAACGCTTCATCTTTACAAAACGAAACATTAAATTTCCAGTATGATTTAAAATCAACTCGTTTATGAAGCACCCTAATAGTAGTATGAACAGCTTCGTGATCTGACAGAGGAAATGCGATTTTGGACGATTTAATTATATTGAAACTTTCATGAACATAAATTCTATCAAGTCGTGAACTTTGTTTTTTTCCGGCATGAAACCAGGTGTGGCCATTATCTAAAGAGTTGACTCTTAACCAGGAGTCTACCAATGAAAGAGATTGCATAATGCTACACAATTCCTTACGTCCAGCAAAACAGGAAGTATTTTGCGAATCACTGGACCGATCTTTATCAAATAGCACGCAGTTAAAATCTCCTCCTAAAATTACAGGTGTATTTCCCCTCGTCACTGATACTAAATTATTAAAGAACAAAATACGATTTTTCGGATTACATGGTGCATAAATATTGCATATACGAACAGAGAATTCTGGAAATGAACATAGAACTGAAATTGAGCGTCCTTCAGAGTCGGACCTCACCTGAGAAAATGAGCATGTTAACTTAGGAGAAAAAGCAATTGCGACTCCGCACGAATGATTAGAAAAGGCTGAAGAAAAGAACACAGGTCCATTCCAAAGAGACTTGAATGTTTGAAAATCAGATAAACATAAATATGTTTCTTGTAATAAAATAACATCAAAAGCAAAAATACGTAACCAAGTTAAAACGTGTTTGCATTTTAAGCGATCCTTTAAACCGTGAACATTTAAAGTACAAAATGATAAATCGAAAGAAAAATTAATGGGGGAACTAGAGCCAGACTATGCTAGTAAAAAATAATTATCAAAAAAATCGGTATCATGTCCGCAAACGAAGTCCGGATGACGAGAGGTTAAATGGCCGAGCCATTCAGCGGGGTTGTTGCAAGATGCGGAACACATTTTTAGAGGGCAAGCAAACCTCTTCTCCTTCCTGCTGGAATGTTCCTTGCTTGCGTGGGCCCGGAACTCATTGTAGATCTTAAACACCCGCTTGCATCCCTCCGCCGGGCACGAGAACCAGCTCGTCTTCTCCATCAAAATTGCGGACGCTACGGCGATCTCTCGAGCCTTTGCTACTGCCGCTTTGTCGTCACGACTAACCGCTCGAGATCTTTTGGGCGATCGAGAGGACCTCCTCTTCATCCCGCGACGCTCGTCCTCCGACACCGCTGGTGTTGAGAGTGCCCAGTCTGACACCTGTGTGTCCATAACGAAGTCCGGTTCGTCGTCAGACAACGGATCCCTGTCAAACAAGCTAGGCGTTTCTTCGTCCTGTTCGTTGTCCCCATCGTCCGGCGTAGTCTGGGGTGCATCCTTTGTTCCGAGCGCGACTTCCGGCCCAAACGTGTCACTAGAAGAGGGCACATCATCATCCGTAGCGGCTGGGGCGGCGACGCCTCCCCCGCTGACCCACTCCGTGGACTGCTTTAGCCGTGTAGCAAAGACACCGGACACGTTTTGAAGAAGTGCCCGGACTCTCCGCAGACAGTGCACATCGGCTTCTCCTTGCAGCCCGACGCCATGTGTCCCTCTTTGTGGCACTTGAAACAACGGACGATCCGGCATGTCTTGGCTTCATGACCGGTCTGCCCACACTTCAGGCACGTGCGGGGCTGTCCCTCATACCTCACCCAGCAGTCTCGGCCGCCGAAGCTAAGAGACGAGGGGATGTCCCTCTTCCCCTCCACCCGGTACTGCCGCACGCCGTTGAAGAGCCCGGGATACTCACGGTGCTGCAGCTGCCGTCCTGCCAGCACCTTGCCGTAGCGCGTCAGTACGAAGCGCACCGCGTTATCATCCACCTCGTGCGGCACGTGGAGGATGGTGACAACCTTCACAGGACTGGAGTACGCGGTGGCGATGATCCTCTGCTCCTTCAGCAGCACTGGCATGAACCTCTCTTTAGCCTCTACTCCCTTAAATGTTACATCGTACTTACTGCCAGGCAAACCCTGCACTGCCGTTAGGTGCTCCGCCGGTTGAATACCATTCGCCTTCAAAACATCGAAAATCTTACCTCCTTCTTCCATCATAACAACGTGAACGCTACACCTTCGCTGTGCTGGCTGCATCTTGCTGAATCCAATCCCTTGATCCTTGGGGATTTAGCAGATACTACACATGATCTTAGCCAAAAGGCCGAGAAGCGATAACGACAGAAGAAATTTCCACGAATATTGAGAATACAATATGTATATGTATTCTTGGTTGATAAAATATATGTACTCCGATAATGTGTGTGTAAAGAGAGAACGTCAAAAGATATTAACATAATGAACATGTATTATTGTGCATCAGATTTATTAATTAAAATAACAAAATGCACAAAAGTGACACAATATCATAATCAATTAATTGACAAGAAAAAGGAGATTAAAAGTTAACAATTTTGCTCGTCCACAAACATCCGAGGACGCACTCATAAATTAAAAGCGCACGATGTACGAGTGGTGCGTACGGAAAATTAGGATTTGTTTACAAGCGTTTTGAAAAATTCTGACTTTGATATGTGGGACTTTTGTTTTCTTTATACGCTTGCTTTCTCCTTTCAGTCTATACAAAATTATACATGTTATCAATGGTGAATAAAATGCTGTACAGATGTATCGAAATAAGTATGTACTATATTCAATAAGTTATGGCACATGCACAATAGAGATAGGGAGTAGTGCTTATGCAGTTCAGACTACGAAATTACATATCCGTCCGTACGCACAGCAAGCCTGTATTATTTATTCATGTCATTCATATGGTAATAAGGAAGCGATGCATATGTATGACTCTTTGCTTCGTTCGTCCTTAGACACAGTCTATGTCGTAACATGGAGCTCTTCTAGCTCCATGGTCGTAAATACATACCCTGTGAAACTTGCAACATTTCGCGAATTAAATCTTTTCAAATACAATTATTTTATTTGGTTGAGTGTAAAATATACTGTTTAATTAGCGCACGCTGAATCTGTAAATAACGTAAATAACGTGCCGCACGAGCCAGTCTAGTCACGCAGTTTACTAGCAGTAGGTCTAAACAGTTTATCACTCATCACTTTTCCGATTCGCAGGGGCTGAATGATTGACAAAGAGTATCATGGCATGAAATTTACGAGCTGACAGATAATCCAAGAAAAGAGAGATAAGTCTTTCAACATCTTATCATGATTTATGACCTCCGCGGTGCAGGGGATGGGGCTCGAGTTACGCAATGACATTGTGGATTCCATCGTGTTGTGTTTTGATTTGGTTGGTGCTGGCAGGAAGATTGTTCTCATCTTCCTGGTGCTGGTATACATGAGGCAGGGAACTCCCACCTCCCTGCATGAGGTCAAGGATTGTGAGTTCAGTAGAGATGAAATGGAGAGAAAAAAACATGATACATGGTAACAGGCAGGGGCGGCGATCCCGGGGGGGGACGGGGGACACGTCCCCTCGATTTTTTTAGGGGATCGTCCCCGGAAAATTTGAAAAAGTGCAAAAACAAATGTATAGCAAATACTGACTGAAGACTGCAACACACTTTTAGGCTCTTTTAGTGCAGCGTTTAGACAAATAAAATGCAAAATCTTCTCACTGGAGCTACGCTCCCTCGCATAATATCCTTCAAAATGTACAAGTAGATATTGTAGAAAAGTGAAGTGTGAAAAAAGTATATTGCTTGTTTTTATACTATAGTTTTACAACAAAACTTCAAAAACTGTGAGGGGTCACTTCCGTCACCTTCACCCCTCTCGTTCACTATGCTCCCTCGCGCTGGCGTACTGATGGGGAGCTTGGGGGCAGTTGCCCCTCCCCCCAAATAACATTAATATATGTGGTTTATTTCTAATTCGATACAAGTGATTTACAAATGTTGCTGAAATGGCATGATTTTTCCCTGAGCTTCCGGGGGCTCCGTCTCCTGTACCCCACCAGGGCCCTAAGGCGGGCCCCTGGATGCTCATCTGACCATTATTAAATGCCTAAAACCCCTGAGCTTCCGGGGGCTCTGCCCCCTGGACCCCACCAAGGGCCCTAAAGCGTGCCCCTGGTTGCTCATCTGAACCTAATTAAATGCCTTAAACCCCTGAGCTTCCGGGGGCTCCGTCAATTTACGCTCCACTTGCTTTGCTCCACCTGATCGTAAATACTTTGGCCCCTCCCCCCCCCCAACTTTGAAAAACGTTCATCGGGGCCTTCATGTAACAACATGTAAGAATGGTGGTGATGCGGATTTTTTTTCTGCCCCCAAACGTTTTTGGTCATTACGCCACTGCCCCCTCGTCCCTCGCATTTCGTCCCCCCGGTCATGAAAAGAAATCGCCGCCCCTGGTAACAGGGTAGGCCATTAAACAAATATTCATGTTTAGCGTCCCCGCCCGCTTCCTCTTTGGGGGCCGCCTGCCCCCTTTTTTTTAAATCTTAATGAAAAAACATAAAAAACATACTGCTAAAATGGTCTTTTTCTGAATTAAAAAAACAAAACATAAATGCAGGCCGCAATCTTAAAAAATAGCCCGACTGGCTGTCCAGCCAGTCGGGCAAAATGTACGGAGCGGCCATTTTGAAAAGAAAAAAAGGGCCTCCTCCTTCCTATTTTTCAAAAAGGCAGGACGCTAAACATGTTTTTTTTTTAATGGCCGTACTATCATGATATACTAGTAGACAGTACTACCATGGCTCTATATAAATAGTCACTAGTGTAACGTAATAATTGCAATGGTACTACCATGCCGGGTACCATGGTATAATATTATGTACCGTGGCCAAAATACAGAGGTGGCCCTCCGGGGGCAGGGGTATTTTCAAGTACCCCAAAAGTGCCCCTTTTTACATAGGAAAAGTGCCCCTGTAACTTTGTAAAAGAGCCACTTCCCCTTTTCGCCTCTGATAAGTGCCCCCTTTTTTTGACACATGCCCCTTTTCCTTCGACAAGTTCCCAGAGGAGGCGCGATAGCTCAGTTGGTAGAGCAGTGGTCTCGTAATCCGGTGACCCGGGTTCGAAACCAAGTCGATGCACTAGTGCCCTTTGGTAAGGCATTAATCCTCACTACCAGGTCCCTCCTAGAGGACCTTAAGCCGTCGTCCGTCTGGTTGCTTACTTACAAGCATTTATGCTTTCTTAGCAGTCAGGTAAAAAATAACCATCACATCACATAACATTTTCCTTTGGATTAAGTGTCCATTTTCCATTCTCATAAGTGCCTTTATTAATCTCTAGTACGTGCCCCGTTTCAGGTACGGGAAATGCCCCTTTTTCACTTTTGATAAGGACACCCTTCACCTCTGATAAATGCCCTCATTAAAATCTGATCGGTGCCCCTTTTCTTTCAACAAATGCACATTTTCCTTTATTATAAGTGCCCCTTTTTCATTCTTATAAGTGCCCCTTTTCAGGTGCGATAAGTAACCCTTTCACCTCTTATAAATGCCCCTAATAAAATCTGATGGGTGCCCCTTTTCCGTCCACAAATGCCCATTTCCCATTCTCATAAATGCCTTTTTCATCCCTGGTGAGTGTCTTTTTTCATCCCTGGTGAGTGCCTCTTTTCAGGTGTAAGAAGTGCCTCATTTCCACCTTTGATAATTACCCTTTGTACTTTGACACGTGCTCCTTTTCTTTTCTAATAATTGTCTTTATCCCTTTCAATAAGTTTCCCCTTTTCCTCTCATCATGCATTAAACGTGCCCCTAATTTAAAGCGACTGAGAGTAATTTCCATAGCTCGCTCGCTCGCATTTATAGATGATATAATCATGTTACTTATCAAAAGTCTTTTCAGTCTTCCGTTATGAGAATATGCTTATAACCCCATCAGGATTGTTTTTTTTTCCTCTTTATAAGATGCAATTTTTCGCACTGCGACCTCACAAACCTTAAAAATGTCCTCGCTCGCTTCGCTCGCCTGCAAATGAATATTCAGACATCCCATCCAACTGCAAAATATGATAAATATATTGTATCGATGTAAAAAGAGAAACAAATATTGAAATCATCCCTCATAATGTAATCATAAAGTAGGGGTATATACCAATGTCTAAAAAATTGTATATTTTCGCTTTGAGATTTTCCATTGTAGGTGCCCTTTTTTCCAGAAAGTGCCGTTTTTGTTGGTGCTCCGCGGGGCCTGCATGTAACATGTAATAGTGGTGGTGATGCAGATTTGTTTATGCCCCCCATCGCCGCTTAAATGGATTGACCTATAGCTCCTTGTTAGGGCATGGCTAGAAAGAGTGTGAGCGAGAGAGGGTAGAGAGAGGGGGTGGAGGGAGGGTGGATCGAGAGAGGGTGGGAGGATGGGGAGAGGGGGAGAGGGGGGTCGAGGGAGAGAGTGAGGGGAAGAGGGGGAGGGAGCAAGAGAGAGAAAGAGGAGAGTAGGGAGCAAGAGAGAGAAAAAAGAGGGGAGGGAGAGAGGGAGGTAGAGAAGAGGACGAGAGGGGGTCAGGGTGCATATTGAAGAGAACCTGACAAGCATGCCACCGGTATGACATGACAGTACACGACCTGAAGCACTGAAATCGTGCAGAGTTCAGTACGTAGAAGTTGTATATCGCCATCTATAGTCTGAAACATTATAGCAAAGTCTTAGGCAAAATCGTTTTTCGTTCACAATTTATAATTTTCAAGTTTTATTTTCTTTCTTCCTCTTTTTATTCTAGGTTCTGATGTTTATTATATATCTGGCGTGGGCTATCTTTGAGGGGGGGGGGCTCTAAGTATATTGTGACGTATTTGTGGATGACGTTAAGCGAGTAATCAAGTGACATGAACTTTCATGAAGTAAAGCAGAGTTGATGGTACACATATTGATGAAAGTTTTTCTCACAGCTTAATTAGTGGTTAGTGTCAGTGACGCAGGAGAGATGGAAATAATAACGGTTGCGTAAGTCCTACACGGGCGCTGTCGGAAGCGGCTGGTTTAATGGAGAGAAAAGGAGACGGGGGGGGGGGTAGGGACCCAATCTCTAATCCACTAAAAGAAAAGACTTTCATTTCCCAATACTTTCTACCTTGTTGTAAGCTTGACGAACACAGTCCTGAAAATTATTTACCAATTATTGGAGAATAATTTGTACCTGAACCATCGAGGGTAATTGTACAGGTGATAGTCGATATGGTAGTTTTTCTGTTACGTTGTTTTCGTCTGAGAATAAGAAAATACACATACTATTATTGGTGTATTTCGATCTTGACTGAACGGGCCGCCGGGAGGAGGGGGTGGGGCAGAACATGCGGGCCAACGATAGGCCATGAAAAGGGTTGGTACGGTGGCACAGTTAATTTCTTCCTGAATTCGTTTATCATTATTAAATTTGATTTATTTATTCATTCATTGTTTTTGTTTTTTTACCGAAGACTGTTTTGTCACCAGTAGCATGATACAGTGCATGGACTTAGCAAAAATATGGGCCACTCTCCGTTTTAAACAACTCAGTTTGGACATTTGCATTGTAATACATGCCTAAACTTATTGATTTGTATTATCAGAGTATTGTTCATTTTTGATCTGTTAGGGCTTCCATATGAGATGTGCCCTCAGATTCCCTTCTTTTTATTTGTATAATTGGCTTCATATAACTATAATATATAACTTAACGTGACTGTTGTGCGTGGTCTCATTGCGACCGCGTAGAAGATTTCCGAGATAATCATAATCACTTTTATGAGAAATTATAATAACTAAAGTCGTTGTAATATTTTTTGACTTAGATTAAAATCAAGTTACCATTTTTCCTTGTTGGAAAACTCTCGCCCCCTAAAAATAGGCCAACGCCAGTGCATCTCACTAAGCGATAGAAATGTAAACTGGAAATCCACTGGTCCGTGATGGAATCGGACAGAGTGATTTTAATATCTGTTTTAGAAAGAGCTTTTAGTGTTGGCCTTCAGCAAGATTGCATGGTGAGATAAAACATTAACTACAATTTTCATCGAAACAATGCAAATCTTCATCATAATTGCCTTTTAAATCAATACAATCTAGTTATTATCCATGTTATTTTCCCGTTTCCAGCATGTCTCCACTTCGACGCTTTAGAAATATATTTTGTTAACTCATGCATTAAAAAATACCCCAGTCACACAAACGAG
Organism: Mesocentrotus franciscanus; assembly: GCA_037976565.1. Classification (NCBI taxonomy): domain Eukaryota; kingdom Metazoa; phylum Echinodermata; class Echinoidea; order Camarodonta; family Strongylocentrotidae; genus Mesocentrotus; species Mesocentrotus franciscanus. The sequence continues at coordinate 24,111,679 of CP137669.1, read as the reverse complement.
TCCGACATCATAAGGACAAAGTTATGAACAAAAATTCACATTACCTCGAATGACCAGGAATTTGAATTGGTGACGAATCGGTTCGGTGGTATGACTGAGGTACAAAATCATTTCCAAAGTAATTATTTAAACCACAGCAGATATGCATCTGGCAATAAATATGGTGTGAAACTGAAGGCAGTGGTTATATACACACAAGCCTGAAGTAATTTTAGGTAAGAACCTCGATCACGGGTGTTTGAAAATGTGCCAGGCATGCCTTTACACTTGAGGCGTCGCTTACTGCATGACGTAAAGAACTGCGTCAGCGGATTGGAATGCCTTTGACGCGCTTTCAAGCAAGCCACGTCATAGAAAAATAATTATTCTTAAAATTAAAATGATTTTTGAAAAATACGAATATTCACTTATGTTTTACAATTCATAACATTGATAACTTTGTCTTCATTTATCATGATGCATCTTAGTTTGTGTATATCATTTCTAAAGAGGTTGAATCAAGATTTCTCTTTTCTTTTCGTGGCACGTTTTTTTGTTGTCTACTTATTTTAAAGGGCAATTTTGGGATGAGAAAATCTTCCATGTGCAATGAGAAATTCACCCTGTTTTTGTTTCAAAGCTCTTTCTGTCAAAACGTACGCAAACAAATGAATATTTTCACAAGAGCGTAAATATGTATCATTCTGTAAAACACTTAAAGTACAAGTCCACTCCACTGAAAAGTTGAGCTGATTAGATAGACAAAAATCTAAAAAGCCCAAATATAACTTGGTTTTGGAAAATGGTGCTCAGATTTATTTTTAATAATTTTTTTTAATGAGCAAAAAACAAGTTAATGAGCGAGTCGGTTGTGACGTAGGGTCCTCACAACACAGATTCGTTATGTAACCAAATTTAATGCATACGTCTTTGTGAAGTGCCTCGATACAAACTATTTCATTCACCTGATAAGAATAATGAAACACTATTATTCTTATCAGGTGAATGAAATAGTTTGTATAGAGGCACTTCACAAAGACGTATGCATTAAATTTGGTTACATTACGAAAATAGCCTATTGTCAGAATGTATACCGCTGGCACTTTCGTTGTGAGGAGCATACGTCACATCCGTACAGCAATATAAATGTTTTGCTCGAAATACCCGAAACAAAAATCGCTCTTAAAAATCACCTGATTGAAGTACGCCCGTGATATTTGGCAGTTTTAACCTTTGATTTATTTACAACATGTTATAATTTTTGAAAATCGGAGTGGACTTGGGCTTTAACCTAAACTTTGAAGAGTTAAACGCAGACGAAATTAAGTCATAGATTAATAATTATGTTTACTTTTGGAAACATGGGTGATCTGCGGTATAGAAATCTAATAATGGTTTACATGAAAGAGCTCGATTCGTCGTATGCACTGTTATGTTACCATTTTCTTAGTACAGTATTATTTTGTATATTATGGGCTCTCTCTCTCTCTGTCATCTTTTCACCAGCCAGTGTCTGTTTATACCACTTTGGAAGTCGTCTAAATATCCTTATAAGTATTTTAAAGAATTTATTTTATTTGTTTATTTTACATATACTTTGTATCTAATTATTTCATCATTTGAATTTTACTAAGGATAACTTTATAAACATCTTTCAAGTTTAATGAATTTCAATTAATAAGTAATTCCTTTGAAAGGCTACAAATATGCATGGTATACAATTTCAGTGCGATAATGAGTTGTAAAATATTGGGGAAAATGACCATGCAACCTTATCATTCAATGAGTACAAACTTAAAAAGGGGGATTTAAAGTGGAACAAATCAATAACTCGATTGGTTTTCTGTTTTTATTCTGTGTTTGGGCTCCTCAAATGTTTGGAACTTGTTTTTCATCTTACTACCTTAAATGTTGTTGGAACATCTGACAACCATTTACATAACTTAAAAAAATAACCCATAATCTCTCTCTCTCTCTCTCTCTATTCAGTTCCAAAACTTTCTGATAAATCACATAAATCGGCTGCATATCTTCAATATACTGCACACTCAACTGCAAACTATTTTAAAGAGGAATAAAAGAAGAAGAAAAAAGAAAGATAGAAGAAGAAAAAAGAAATCAAAAAAGAAAAGGAAAATGCTCGTGATTTTGACTTTCTTGCCAAACAGGGCCAAACAGGTGCCAATTTGAATGACACCTCTATACAGGTGTCAGGTAGTGCGCCGGTAAAGGTGCGTTTCAATTCTATATTAACTTTTTACTTTTCGTATTTATCTCATCACCATGGCTATCTCACTGCCAAATTACATATATGACGTTACAAAATCACGTAAGGCGCCAGCTATATCTTCATTAATTAGGCCATCTTCACACAGTCAAATATAATGTTACACCAGCACTCGATCAAGGTGTTTATCATTTTATAATGGTGAGAACTGGAAAGGGAGAGAGAGTGTGTGTGTGTGTGTGTGTGTGTGTGTGTGTGTGTGTGTGTGAGTGAGAGAGAGAGGAGAGAGAGAGAGAGAGAGTGAGAAAGAGAGAGAGAGAGAGACCGGGTGAGAGGGGGTGGGGTGCGAGATGAAAATGAAGGCACATAGAGCAGCTTTGCGACAGGGAGGGGTTGTATAGTGTAATAGTTTTGTGTGTGTGTATATTTGCGTGTGAGAGAGAGAGAGAGAGAGAGAGAGAGAGAGAGAGAGAGAAAGGATGAAAAAGAAGGCAGAGAGTAGAAGCGTTGCGAGGAGCTTGTAGAGTAGGAGATGCGACAACCCTCATTCAAATTTCTAGTGTGAGGGTGTGTGCAAAGTATAACTATAAGGACAATGAGGAAGAGAGAGAGAGAGAGAGAGAGAGAGAAGGGGAGGAAGAGGGTGAGGACAAGAGGGAGAGGAAGAAAGGGATGCAGAGATCAAGGGTTTTATGAGAGGGAGGGGCTTGTAGTGTAGGGGATCGACAACCCCTATTCAAAATTTCTGTTAAAAAAAAAAAAAAATTCTACTTGTTGCTGCATTTTTTTTTTTGGGGGATAGGGGGTGGCAGTCTCTCAATAGAAATTTGGCAAATTTGACATTATGAAGGCCTTTTCCTTTCCTTAGTTCTAATTTTAATTTCGGACAAACTCATCAGCGAATGTGATCGCACCCCATTTGAAATCCTTTGGTGGACCACACCCCTGGTAGAAAGTAAAGGAGAGGGAGAGAGAGAGAGACGAGGGGAGAGAGAGAGAGAGGAGATATGCCTATCTCTCACATTCTGCATTCTTTCTTTTTATAACTTTTGATTGTTTCATAAATAGCTACCAACCTTAAACACCTTGACCTAAATAATCATGATTCATATCACATACAGCCTTCACTGAATCAAAAACACCAAAACATGCTCTGACACAACATCAAACAATTGACCTTAAAAAAAACCCTAATCTTGCAGAATAACAAATAATTGCCTATGTAACTCATAATCAAGAAGAAATATCAGCTAGAGATATCAATCTGTTTTCAAAGTGTCAAAGTGTAGTTTTATCTATAGTTTTGAATCCTTGAGATACAAAATCTCCTAATGTCAAAGTCTGCCCGAAGTGAATTTTTGGAAGTATATTTAGAAAGAATGCAGACGAAGTGGGACATATCAGCACAACCATCTCAATGCTACTCACACCACTCAAAACACTTAAAATTTCAGTGACAGTGCGAAAGTGGATTTAAAAAGTGACCGATTCTTGGCCACTTGAGGTATTAAATGTAGAGTTTTGTTCGATATCTTGTCAGTGTGGTGTCAGTTTAATTACTGTGTCACATGGGTCTCAGATACTGCTTGCAAGGACATCGAGTCTCACTCTCATTAATTTCTTGACAATAGGTTTATTTCTGCACTAAAGTTCATTCTGGTATGAGTTTTTATATCATGTATTTTGTACTGCTGCTGGGTTGTAGCCAGAAAATATGTATCAGGAAAAAATACATAATACTGTCAGAGAGAACTGGTAACACTTTAGAATTTTACAAATTAATCTCTTTCTAATTTCAAGATGAACAGAATGGCAAAAGTACTATGTCCTTTATCCTACATGACCACTGAAGTATTATTAATAACTCACTGATTATAGGTGCCTCGTATTTGAAGCTTGCAATATACATATCTTTTGTTTATATACATAATAGTGTTTTTATCTTGAGGCTTACCTTGAGATTTGTACGATACTTAATATAAGATGGTATCGAAATGGCATGACACAATACAGAAATAAATTTTGTATGAAAATGATTTATTGTCCTCAAAAATGAAGGATTACACAATCAATCAAACAAAACAGACAAAACCTTTCGCTAACATCGATACATATATTCTAGATTACATTAAACATTATATTGAGCTACACAATCATTAAGCACAAGGACAAACCAATACTTTTTATCATTGGCTGCCCGCAAGAAGGCCATACAAGCTATGTATTTTTAATGGCAGTAACGACCTTCTTGAGGGCAGCAGACATCATGTCCTCGAAGAAGATTGCAGCACTTTAATAACAAAACTTCTCTAGACCCTCATATTAATTCTTTGAATCTTACTCTCGGTATCATGGCCTCGATGAACACAAGGACATAAAGTCCTTCTTTTTTATATTGGATCTCGAGTACTCTCTTTGGAAGAATACTTATGTTTTAAATCATCCATCAGGGGCCAGAAGGGCGTTCAATCTACGTAGATGTACATGAGTTAATGCCCTTCTTGATCTCAAGAGATGATATGGCCTTACTTCAAATGCTCAAGAGAACATATAGCTTGTTGCTTAGCACTTCACAATCGATCACTATGTTCAGTTTGCTCAGCTGCATAATGGCCATAGACATAAGGGTTGAAGATAGCTGCTAAAATCGTCACAGTGTAAAGATTGTCTGATGTTTAGAAGGGGTGACTGTCACATAACGTGCCAAGAATGTATTTATTGTTATATGAGCCTCTTCTCACTGTCACTGTCTGTATCTCTAAATTTATATTAATGCAAGTTGTTAAAGAAGAGAAGAGTCTAATGGTAAAGGGGTCGTGTCAGGAGAAATTTCAATTGTTTAATCCTATAAAAACCTCAGAAATGCTATTGTTCATTTTGTGGAATATTCAAATACTTGTAATAATTTGTAAATCAAAAGCAAACAAATAGTCAGGATATAAAAGTTATTTTGATTTGTTATGTACTAATGAAAATGCAATTGACTACTAAATTCACTAAAAAGGATTAAATGACTTCTGTTTATATATAGACAATAATGAGTTTTGGTAAAGGATTTCAAAATTCCCATATGTCCCATATTCTCTAATAATCTTAACCATGAACAGAAATTCATGAGAAGGAAATAAATCATGATCGAGATTCAAGAAACAAATGATAAACAATAAATAACATAAGATATTTCAGCCTATCAAAACCCAACAAAATATTATACAAAGTATGTTTCTTAAAATAGGAAATTTGATATTTTATATCAATAAGTTTAGAAATATGTGTACGGTATGTGCTTATAAAAAAAGTTCATATAAAAGAGTAAACAATCTTCTCTCTTCTAATGCCAGCTATGTATTCATATTGTAATGCATGATTGAATATGAAAAGCATGAATGTATACATATACTTATGTAAACACATGGGATGTGTTATTTATATGTAACAGTTGTTTACCTATTGCAAGAGATCACATTAAAATTGATTGACTAACTTTACTGGCAAAAAGGAGTAATCTCCAAATATGTTTGATTTTGTAGCTGGCACAGAAAAGAATCTTGAAGCATCTTCAAAACCTCAAATGGTAAATTCTGGCTTTACATGAACAAAACCTCTTCAAAGTCCAAGAACCAGAGGCTCAATCATCTTTAGAGAATGCGAGGGGTGGGGCTAATGCATCATTTGTAGTTAACAACTCTGTAAGATACACAGTTAATAATTTTTTTTTTTTTTTTGGGGGTAACTGCCCCTTCTGCCCCCCCCCCCACCTGCAATTGATGACCCTGCTCACAGCAAACAGTCACAAATCAGACCTTCCAGTAACTTTCTCCTTCATAAAAGATCAATAGCAGACAAGGTAATTTAGGAACAGGTGCTCCCTCCACAACCAATTTCATCCCAGTCTTGCCTTTCCTTTCAACTGTACGCTGGTAAGCTTCCAATGGTATTTCAACATGGAGGGAGTATATGGAGGAAAATACAAAGATGCTTTAATGAAAACCTATTAAAATATTAAAAGACACTAAAAAATCTTTAGGTGCAGTGACTGAAATTTTGATACTTTTGTGGAACAGACATTTTCATCTGTCTGTAAGGACAATCTTGAGTTTTATGACAAAAATAAATTACAAGGTAAGATATCAATGCCAGCATAGTGATAATTGTTTTATTAACACAACAATAAAAATACACACATATTCACAAAAATCATCTCCTTCACTCAATTGCTCCGCTACCTCATCAGAGACCCATATGAGTGATCAGGTCTTCATGTGTCACTCTGTTAGAGTCCAATTCGTAATGACAAGGGGACTTTCTAAGAATTCTCACTCTACCACCTGCACATGCTAATAATTATCAAGAAACCGTCACACCAAAATATTGGTAGATACTGATGTCTATGATTTTTCTACTATTTTTCACTGCTCTCTGTAGTATAGTCTGCTGAGAGCCAGAAGGGCATTAACCAAGTTCTTGAACACAAAGTTAACACCCTTCTGGCTCTTAATAGATGCTCTCATTTGACTCAGAGCAAGAATTTTGATGTGACAATCAGGATCGATCACAGTCAATGCCATTGTTCAGCTGTGGAAAGGTCTAGGACAAAACCCCCCATGGCACGTTTCTCCCTTTGTAGCTTGGTCTTGACGATCGATAAAAGCTTGCTTTCAACAGCCGAGTGCAAAACCCAATTAGCGTACATTATTAATATGTCTATTTATTATGAAATCAATCAAAACATTCTGCACTTTTAGAAGAGCACAACCTACACCATCAAGGTTGGTTGAGAAACATGTCTGTGGAGAGCAGAAGAACACAAGCTATTTGGGTTTTGTTAAGGATTAAACTTGTACAGATTTTTTCTTGCTCTATTTAATAGTCATGATACTTTCTTGATATGTTTTTTATATTAAAATGACACTTTTTCTAAATTTGAGCCAGAGGAACATCAAATCATGTGATTTTTAATGAAACTGTAGATGATATGCTAGAGGCAATTGAGTGATCGATGGATGGTGTATTATCTTCTCTTAATGTTGCCTTCCCCCGGTACATTCTTTCTTTCTTTCTTTCTTCCTTTCTTCCTTTCTTTCTTTCTTTCTTTCTATCTTTCTTTCTTTCTTTCTTTCTTTCTTTCTTTCTTCCTTTCTTTCTTTCTTTCTATCTTTCTTTCTTTCTTTCTTTCTCTCTCTCTCTCTCTCTCTCTCTCTCTCTCTCTCCCCTCCCCCTCTCTCTCTCTCTCTCTCCCTCTCTCTCTCTCTCTCTCATCCCCCCTGTAGCTATGCTGCTGCTGACTGCATCCCTCTCTGTTCCAATACTTGGTAAGTCAGGGATAAAAGAGCTAGTTCCAGACTAGAGCATAAAAACTTGGAAATTTTAAAGTTTTTTGTGAGTGTAGCTGGTGTTATTATTGGTTGGTACATAGGAGTCTGAGCACTGGATTGCAACCAAATGATACGGCAGATTGTTAAGGGGAAATTTTTTGTTGTTAATGTACCCTAGTAATAATTCTTTTCACCATTAGCTTTAAAGATGCACCACAAGCAGAAAAGAAAGAAGAAAAAAAAATTGCCAAATCCATGACCCTGTCCATTGATGCAGTTTATCTGGAATCTTTACAATAGCCCCCTCATAGGGCATTAATGGGAAAATTATTTTCAGCTCAACAAAAAAAGATAATGAGCATTTGGTTTCAATGGGCGAGTACTGCACTCAATAAAGGAACATTATAACAGACATAAATCTTAAAACCAAAATCATTCTAAACGACGTGTAAAGTAACTCTTCTGTCAAGTAAAATACACATAATATAATGCTATGGCATGTTTAGCCAGCAAACATACTCATTTATGATTCAACTTCATTAGAATACATCTACATCTATAAAAAAGTAGATAAACAAGTGACGTCCTACAAGATTTTTGTATGGCTGCAGGACCCTCCTCTCTTTCTTAACTTTCATCTTGATTAGCATCTTGATCAGCATCAGTAATATTGTGATGTGCACCATCTCCTTGTGGCACAGCTCTTCTCTGAGGTACTTCAGCATAGAGATCGTTACCAACCATACTGTGGGTTGGACCTTCACCTTCCGGCACTTCCTCATCTCTCCTGGCAGGACTGTTCTCCACTGGACCACTCTCTGCTGTTCCCGCATCCCCAACATCAATAGGGTCTTCATGTTCTCCATAGGGAGGGGGAGATGGAGGAGATGGAGGAGATGGAGGAGCTTGCTGATGACTTGCACGGCCCCGTCGTCTAGAGCGTCCTGATCTTGCAGATGAGTTCTGATGAGGAGGAGGGGGTGGTATCGGAGGGAGTGGTCTTCCCTGCACCGAAGAGCGGTTCTCCCCTTCACCACTCGGACTCAAGTCGTTACCATCACTCGAGGGCGGTCGGAATGGAGGAACGTGGGCGGTCTGGATCTGGGCTACTGCCTCGTCGTATGACGGCAATACAACACCAATATCATCCGTCACTGCTAGGAGAGCTAGGGCATCAGGGTCACGATGAAGCCTTGCAAGCTGGGCACGTAATACCGGTGGGTAGGTCTGACCGATGCGATGACGTCGGGACCGGCATTGACGACTCGTGAGGATTACAGTGACAACTAGGATACCTAGGATAGAGCCAGTGGTTGCCATGACGATGGTTAAGGTTTCTGTGTTGAACATTCTGCTGTCTTCAGGTGAAGGAGGTGTGGTAACTGGAAAAGGATTGGTGAAAAGGATTAGTAACGGAAGTGAAATTTATTAAACTTTATGAAAATGAGTTATCATCTATTTGTTGAATAGGTAATAGTGCAATATTTAAATCTTCAACATGCTCAACTACACGTAACTGTAAGGATTCCCATATCTTTTTAAAAAAGAAAGAAGAAAACTAGTTTTCAATGTATATGTTGTATAAGTAAAGAATCATTATTAGATTTAGTTAGTTCATGTCTTTAATTTTCACATCTATAAAAAAAAAAATATATATATATATATATATATATATATATATATAAAAGTGCGAGAATTCTCAACTCTGACATGACAACGGGTGTTCCAGAATATGTAGGCGTGAAGAAAATGGTCTAGGAACGTGAGACGTAGTTGTACTTTACAATTTTATTACGAGCTTTCGGCTTGTGAGGCCTTCTTCAGGTTCTGAAGTGCAAACACATACAGAAACAATATACAAGTATTTGTATATATATATATATATATATATATATACATTTTTGGGGGGGATGGGAGTGGAATGTCTGTTTTGAAAGTCACAGAGGGGGTATGTCTGTTTAAAAAGTCATGCAGTGGGGTGGATGCAATTGTTGTACTCACTCTTATTACAGACCGGCTGGACACCAGACCACTGCCCACTGGGTAGACATGTCCTCTCATCATTACCGCTGATGTTGTAACCCTCGTTGCAGTAGAAGCTCAGCTTTACTCCCACGTAGAAGATATACTGACAGCATCGTCGGGCATTCACTGGCCATCCAGGGTCATCACAAGAGGCTTGCTTAACTGTATTGATAATCAATGATAATGACAATAACAACAGAAATGAAGATTAAAATCATACTTCTACTTCTATAACAGTAACTGCTGCTGCTGCTGCTGCATGTACTACATGTATCTACAGCACAGATATGTCTCTTTGCACTGAAAATAAATATAAAACATATGTAGTTTTTAATCAAACTGCTTGCTTTAAGAAGAAGGATGTAGGCAACAGTTTTTTTGTATTCATTATTGTGGATCAAAAATGATAGTTGATGGTGTTTTGAGGTTTGAAATAGCCACCACTTTTCCCAGACATATTGAGCTTCTGAGCTTAAAACAGTTATTGTTGCTATTTATATATAGGAAACAAATAATCTTTTATACACAAGTTTTGAATGACCTCTTCTTCTTATTATTAAAGTACTAAGTACTGATGTTTTGTTAATATTCAGTAACAAAGTCACTCAAAATTCTTGTGATTTTGCCCAATTCAATTGCACCAGATTTGTCTTTCTTTAAAGGGACCGGTTTATCAAAGAAGATACTAATAAAGTAGGAATACATTTAGGGGTGAAATGATTCATAAACATTGCCCCCTACCATCCATTGTCTATAGGAAGTTTCCCCCCAAAATAATGCCATATAGTCAGGTGGCTTAGCGTCAAATTTATCGATTATCGTTACTTGCCGGATAAATGCACCATTTTTTGGTACAGGGCTTCCTTAGGACCTACTAAACGATATTAGGCTAGGAGTCCCCGGCAAAAATTTCAATTTAAGGGTGTGGGGGCAGGGGCATCGCTTCGTAGCCCCCAAATAATTTAGAAGGTAAAATAACATTTATTTGTTGTTGTAGAAATGCCATTTTTGGTACAGGGCTTCCTTAGGACCTACTGAACGATTTTAGGGTAGGAGCCCCCGGCAAGAATATCACATAAGGGTGTGGGACAGGGGCGTCGCCTCGTAGTCCACAAGTAATTTGTAAGGTAATATAACATTGAGTTTTGCTGTACAACGCCATGGGGCCCCAATCACACATATATGAGTATTTATGCCGGGGGTTCCTACCCTACCATCATTCAGCAGGTCCTAATGAAGCCCTGTACCAAAAATGGCGTTTGTACAACAACAACTCAATGTTATATTACCTTATAAATTATTTGTGGGCTACGAGTCGACGATCCTGCCTCACACCCTTATACGATATTCTTGCTGGGGGCTTCTACCCTTATATCGTTCAGTAGGTCTTAAAGAAGCCCTGTACCAATAATGGCGATTGTACAACTACAAATAAATGTTATATTACCTTCTAAATTATTTGGGGGCTACGAGGCGACGCCCCTGCCTCACACCCTTATATGATATTCTTGCCGGGGGCTCCTACCCTAATATCGTTCAGTAGGTCCTCAGGAAGCCCTGTACCAAAAATGGCATTTGTACAACAACAAATCAATGTTTATAAAATCATTTGGGGGTTCCAAAAAGACGCCCCCGCCCCCACACCTTTAAATTTTAATTTTTGCTAGGGGCTCCTAGCCTAATATCGTTTAGTAGGTCCTAAAGAAGCCCTGTACCAAAAATGGTCCTTTTATCCGGCAAGTAACGATAATTTCACTAAGCCACCTGACTAATAAGATGTGAGCAACAAGCATGAACCACAGGCCAAATGAACAATAACCTATACCATAATTACCACAAGAGGGCAGTACAAAAGTAAATTGGGAGGTCTACTTATATATCTCAAACTATAAGCTGTTGTCACTGAGAGAATGTGACAAATACTGAACGCTCAATGCCAAAGTTCATGAGTAGTTACAAAATAAAAATAAAAATAGACTGTTAAAACCTTAGCATCCATTAAGGATTTAAAATTTTAGCAATACAATAAAACATGCATCACTTTTTTTCATAGATAAGTCCTTGGTTGTGGTTTAAGTAGGGGATTTTCCCCTGTACATTGTGTTACATTTTCCCTTTATTTTAACTGCTACATAAAAAAAGGCAACAAAGATGCCATAAATATATCATGTGCAATCACTCAAAATCAAAACCACAAGCCATATACAGATCGCATATCAGGGCCCTGTTTCATAAAACGTGTTATCATCAATAACAAGCAACAATAACTGTTATAAGCTACTGAAATTGTGCCATTTGATTGGCTGAGAGCAAATTTGTAATAGAAATTTAGCATTTGATATTCATAACAAGTTTTATGAAACAGGCCCAGGAGAATGTGTGTGTAGACATGCATCTTGATCTCATACACTATTCAACATAAATAGGGACAGAAGAAAAAAAAAATAAAAGGAATATTGCATGGAAAGTTAGAATGAATAAGCATCATTCACTTCCTACAAATCATTTTTTTTTTTTTGGGGGAGCAAGGAGCATGTGAAGTGGTGGTCATCGCAATTTATAATTTGTTTGTAGGACTTATATTCACAGTAGTGTTTATTATAAGCAAGCTGAAGGGAATTCTTTATGTATCTCAAAAGTAATTTTCTGAATTATGATCAATTGTAAAATTGACCAAAAACATGGACATGGACATATGCTAAAATTTCCCATAAAGGAGAGAAAAAGAGACACAGCTTCAATAACTAATTTTCAAAATTGGTAATTCTGCACTGTGAATTAAACATAGGGAATCTACCTACATTCGTGATGAGAACCTGGCCACAAAGAAGTTATGGCACACCAACATACCCCCAGTCATACACAGATTAGCTCATTTTCTGTTGATTTCCTGATGCACGCCACATTTTCATGACGCCATTCAGAATCAATCGCTCTTTTTCTGGAGGCGCAAACATGATCATGCAAACAATTCCCCCCATTTTTCTTCTTCATCTTCTTCCTCATCCTCCAAGTACACATCATGTCAAAAGTCTCCCAAAACACCGGAGAGTGGATGGCATCCATGCATTCTGAATGGATCCCCTGTCAACCACTGAGATGCCATGATCCATAATCGGACAAAAAATCCTCAATTTCTCATCAATTTCCACCAAAGTATGTGCTCTCCTGGTGACACATGTGACCCGTGTTAAAGAGACTCAGAGAAATGGATTCCAACATAGGCTTGGAGATGCATGGATGCTATGTAGCTTGAAACAACCTCATGGAATTCGGAAGGATAGAGAGTATTTTAGTTTAAATTTCTGGGGTATGATGAACTGAGAGTTGGAAAGAAAAAACAACACCTATTGTACTGTGAAGTTAATGATAGCCATTAAAGCTCTCTCTCTCTCTATTTAACTGGAGAAAAATGGTAACTTTATTCATAAATCTAGGATGGTTCATTTTTGAAGAAAAAAGGAATTCAAACAGAATGTTATTTACATTGTGCATGTATTTACAAGAACAAACTTCTCATAAAATAATAGACATTAAAGGATCTCATGTTAAATTATTTCAACACAAAAAATGGAGTCATAAGTTGCTCATATCTTGCTTCAATGTAGCACAACTAAGCATTGCAGATATTCTGACAAAATCAATGATGCAAATATTTTTCATGTTTGAATTGTATTTTATCCTATGTACTCAGAAACAAGAATAATTGCACCGTTCAATAAAGAGCTCTTCTAAAAAAGAATTTTCACTCATTCTCTCAAGAAATCCTATGCCACAATCACAGATATCTACATTTTCTTCAACAACTAAAACTAACACATTTCACTGAATAAAAACACAACATAATGAATAAAATATAAACCAATTAATAAAATATATATTGAATAAGTGATTGATAAAACTATATAAGTGATTGAGTAAATCATTAGAATAATTTATATTTTTACTGGAATGCAGAAAAAATTAAGATAGTGTTCATTTTTTGCACTGTCCAGATACTATCCAAATGCAAATCATAAGAAATAGAGAAATACTGAGAAAATAGTCTGACAAATCCATCAAATCTGTCCCTTTTTCCTCTACCTTCTCTCCCCTCTGAGGTTTCCGGGCAAGATTGAAATTAGTCTTGTCCATTTAACAATCGATGAAAAACACAAGTCCATGTGATTGCTTCCAGATAACGGTCTGAAGCACTAATTTTCATAATGGGATATGTCATAATAAAGCTGAAGAAACATTTGTTTGAAAGCAAAAGGTCTCCATTCTGCTTCTTGGTCAGCTGGAAAGGTCTCTTCTTCTCTCAGGGCCGGAGACAAAAGTCACAAAGGTTATAATGTCCAGGGAACACAGCAAATATCTTGATGCCTCATTTAGTTGCAATTTTCATGATACTGACGGAGTTGAAAAGATTTTCAAGCTAAAAATATAATATATATCCCATGTGTTCACACTAGATCTAATAATATATGTTAAGGTATGTAGTGTGAATTATTATTACTAGCAAAGAAGCTTAGTTTGATTGCAATGGCAGACACAAAGTCTTCCCATCACAAAAGCCTCATTTTATAGGTGGATGAAGGCGCAGTTCCCCTACCCCTATGGACAATTTTGAAATTGCCACTGCAAATTAGGGAATTTCAGCAGTCTACGTTCCAAGACTGCAGAAAAAGTTACAATATTCTATAAAAAACACACAAAATTTATTTCAAACTAAGCAATAAGTCCTTCGTAAATACCAAAGGAACGAGGAATGGGGTAACTAAGAAATCTTTTCTAAACAATTGTGAAGCACATGCTCTAGCAACAACTGCTCCACAGTTAACTAACCAAACTTCAACTCTAACATTTTGAAATCAATGCCAAATGTATACCCTAAAGTTAACCCTGAACCTAACCTTAGACACAATTGCAACCCAAGCCCTAACCTTACGTTTTTGAAGAAGAAAAAAAGCCTGGTGCAAATGTCACAGGAGCAAATGTCGCCAGAGCAAATGATGTATCATCTTTGGCCCATATACCTACCACACTGAGGTTTCTCTCCCACCCAGTGCCCACTCTGACACTGTCTTGTAGGAAGGCCACCTTGCATGATGAAACCAGTATCACACTTGTACTCCAGCATAGAACCAGGCATATACCATCCCTCACTGTCCGATTCCTGTCCACGCACCGTGTAGTGACTGTTAGGGACTTCTAGATCGGGAGGCAGAGCACAATCCATTCCTGGAAGAAAAATTCAATTCAGTTTCGGTTTTATTATATAAAAAAGGGCAAAAGACCAAAATTTTCATACTTACATGTACAGTAAAATACAACAAATGTGAAATAAGGTTATGAAAATGTTCATGTACCTTAGTTCAATAATAGCATTAAAAAAAAATCTTGGAATAGCATGAGGAATTGGTTGAAATTTTGGAGCAACAGTGATTTTTTTTTCCTAGCATGTTTGGTGAAGCTAGGTGAAGCTAGGGGAAGGGGATATATGCACCCCCACCCCATCTGAATGACAAAAACATTGGTCAACTTGACATAGGAAACAATTTATTAATAGGAAGACAAATACACTAAAGGCAATCATTTTCCTTTTAGATTGACATCCCAACATTTTAAATAAACTTTACGGATAATTCAACAACAGGGAAATCCCCTAAATGTTTTGGTATACCACAGCATATTGAAACCATCATAATTTTCAATGCAACAAGCATTCACATGTATGGCAGGATTATTAAAAAAAGGAGTATTCTTTGTTAAAAAATATATTCACATCTTCAGTAGAAATCTCAAACAACAACTTCCTATCTACATGTATGTCTGTGACTGAATGAGAAATGACAAGATTTACAATGTCATACTTGGTATTTTACTATACATTAAAATCATTATGTTCCTTAAATTTGATTTATTAGGATGATAACTGTGATGCAAATATCTATGATTGGCAAATGTGGTTATATATTGAGTCCAGTAATAAGATATGTGACTGTACAGAGTTCCAAATCAAATACAATCATATCTTTTTACTTTTCAATAAAAATCATGAAAAAACACACAAAAAGTATAGCCAGATGTGGCACAATTCTCAAAAATCCATATGCAATTAAACAAATGCATAGATACAGTTAACAACTAAATTATTTATATCCCTTATACAGTTTTGTACTTTTTTAAGTATGTGAAAAACTTAATTGTCCCAATATATGTTTATTGAAAATGTGACATATTAAAGCTTACATCTAAACGTATTAAACAAAGGCCCTAATTCAACAAGTCCACCTTTCAAATTTTCAATCTTGAGTTCATTAAGAAAAACACAACAAACATCAAATTTGCAAGGGGTATGAATAATTTAGTTGTTGACTGTACATGCCGAGAACATGAGATGTTATTTACTTTACTAAAATTACAAAATGACCAAAAGGAATAGAAATGATGAACACTGCAAAGAGAGGAATCTGATGGCACTTTGTAGAGTAATCCGTAATCCCAGAAAAGTTTGTTTGTAATGATCATATCATTAGTGTGTCTAAATCTCAAACATTTCAAAAACTGCAAAGAAAACTTAAAATATAATTAAAGACATTCTGAATATCTTCATTCTCATAATAAAAGGAAGGTATATGAAAGAAAACAGTTCATATGATTCGTTAAGATACCATTCCGATACAGTCCTTTGTGATTATTACAATGCCATTCTCAGATGTTTCCCCAAGCTTTTTGCATCAAAAATATAAAATGTAAACATTCTCATTTGCAAATGCCACGAAGGTATGCACTTTATATCCCAAACAGCTGAATCAAGTGAAAGTAGTACTATTACAATGCCATTCTCAGATGTTCATTCAAGCTTTTCTTCTTTAAAAAAAACTCAGAAAATGTAAACATGATTTTCTAATTTAATCACCTTCCCTTGAAAGGTAAATGAATTGTGTAAATGTTATACTCCATGGAAACCAGCAAATATCACTAAGGTGCGCACTTTGTTCATATAGCTGAATCAAGTGGATCCTCTTGAACCAAACCACTTTAGTGGTATAATCAAAACTACTTCCAGAAAAGAGGATCAGTGCCACTTGATCTCACTCAGGAATAAACATATTTGAACTTATATTATAGCACCTACTTCATTAATGATGTTTCTAAGCATTTCTCAGATATATGATCACCCCTGTCCCAACATTCAAGCTTACACACTTGTCTAAAAAACTGTGGCATCGAGTGCTAAGGACTGACCCTTGGTCGGAGTCCACACTGCATGCTGGGTGCACAGTGACCAAAGTTCATGGCGGTCCTTGCTAATCAAAGGGTTCACCGATCATTGCTAATGCCAATATGAACAGGGGCATACAGGGGAATACTAATATAGGAATATTGTCGTATTAGCAGATGTAAAGGTGCTGTGGTCTGGTGGATGAGTCTCCAGACTGACAACCACAAGGAACAGGGTTCAAAATCCTGCAGCACCACTAACATCCTTTGGCAAAGACATTAATCTACATTTGCCACACTCGACCAAGGTGTAGTTACTTGGGTACCCGGTAGGATTTATTCCTTGAATGGATGATTGTTACAGTTGCCTGAACTACAGCCGGGGTAATAATATCCAACGTCTTTTGGAAAAACATAGAGACGTTTTATAATAATGTGATAGCACTATAGAAGAATAGAAAATTATATTATGATGTGAACAGCTCTGTCTCAATATAAATCAAGATTTCTGGTTCACCAAATTGCCAAGTTTGAAAAAAAGTTAAAGACTGGTCACAAATGATAATGATATCAGGCTTAATCTTGAGCTTAGCATGAAACCAGTGATAGAAAGTGATCTTACCTGGTGACACAGTTATGTCAACAATAAGTATTATCTTGATGTCTTACATGCCTAATGACGGATCTGTCAGGTATACTCCCACACATAATAACAAGAAAGCTATCACACAAAGCAACCTGCGGCATCAACTATAACCTACTCATCAAAAACATCTAAACTCTTTTCAACTTTAATGAAAAATTATTTGAGATACATTCTCAATAACTGTGTAATCGTTCATGATTAATGACATTCTTAATAAATACAGATAAAAATGACTACACCCCTGCATGGCAAGAAATCTTCTTTTAATGATCTTATTATCATCTTGCGGGTTGAGGAACCTATCCAGATCTGTTCTAGGGCATGCTTTGGGGTACAAAACTGTTTTCTTTTTCATTTTCAACAAAATTGATATAACAAATTCTTTCTTAACATGTGACCAGTCATGATTGATTACTGATTAATTACGATGACATAAAATCTTCTTTTGATATTCATCGTTATTGCTGTTGAGTGTGATTGGGAAAGGAGAACATCCAGATATGTTGAAGGACATGTATGACTCGTAAGGAAGTAGTATGATGGATCATCAAAGGCTTTTCAAATACTTTAAAGAAAAACAATTCAGGTATGTCGGTAACTTTATACAATCCTTTCAAAATGTCCTACACAAGTTTGGGGTACTGCACATAAGGTCCTTTAACTCCATCCATCAGGTTTTTAAGTGCTTTTTATAAAAACTGACAGCACCTGCAATTTCATATTGAAGGGAGTGTAGCATGATGAGACTATGTGTCCTTCCCGTGGCCCTACTCGGGATCAATTGGTTATAATGCGACTACGGACGACGCGACTGCAGCATTCAGGTGCGTGCAACATACGCGAAACCGAAGCGTAAGGAGAACTTCGGTTTGTTTCGCAGACGCTAGCGCGCGCTGACCATATAGGGATTAAGTCGCTGACTACCGTTAATCAAGTCCATTCGTTTACGTGCAGTTGTCCAAAAGAAGACGTAGATGGCGTTAACCAGTATTTGCCATGCTACACTCCCTTTAAAAAGTTAAACTTTTTGGCATTTTTCTTTTCTGACAATATATCACAGATTTTTATGGAGGATTCATAAAAAAATTCATAACAAAGTTACTTTTTCAAAGAAATATTTTAACTGGAATTTGTTTTCTTGGTAGGCAATATTGTTTGGCAAATATTGACAGCACCTTTATAGCTGAACAAAGGATACATTTACATAGAGATTTTTTTTATGATTGTGATTTCGAGGAATGTCAGAATTACAAGTACCATGAAACATTCTGAAAAAGTTTCAGTGCTACTTAATTGAATCTTCTTTTTTGTTATTTATCTCTTAAGTTGTACACATGTACAGGACTTAAAGACTTTAAACAGGGAGGTTTCATTGAGCTATTTACCAAACTTTTTTTCCCCCAATAGAATAACTGTAAAATTCTTCTTACATACTTATTCCATTTTCAAAGAATTGTTCAGGGACACTGTAATTCAAAAATATTCAACGACTAAAACTGCCCACATTGAAGTTACAAATTATGATTCTGAAAGCTTTGCTACATGGGCTTTCAAATCCCCAAACATTTGGAATATAACTTGGGGAAATTCTCCTTTACCGCCGGGGATTATTTCTGGTTATATCAACCTAGATGATACAAAGTTTATCAATAATCCCTGGCCTCCTCCCCCACACAACTACAAATTAAGGACCACTGTTTATTGATGGGCGATTCATTGTCAACTATGCCATCACTCATTATGGCTTCATATTAGATCTTGGACACCAATCTAATCGTTGCAATCAAATGGGCAATTTATCAAGAAGCAATATAATATATATATTTCATCATCATGTGTTAAGGTGTGCATAATAGAATCTCATTTTACATTTTGTCTAGTCGGGAATAAGATTCTCTGGGTGTACACATTCGGCTACAGGATAACCCAGAGATAAAACCAAGAGATAAACTTAAATGTTCATGGACTTCACGTCAACCTAGCATTAGGTACTCTGTTGTCTAAGCAATCAGGAAAAATAAAACACCATCACTGTCACCTCCAATAAAGGTGCCAGAGTTATGTTTACAAAAAAAAAATGCCTACAAAGACAGAGAAGCATTACGAGAAGATGTGAAGCAAATCAAGGTATACCATAGAAAGTAAAACAACATCAAGGAGTCCATGATGAATAAACAGTTGACATTACATGAATGATTTGAGGAGCCTGATCTTAACCTTTTCATCCTTTCTTATATATCTTCATAAATCATTATTTAAACACACATTTCACCTCAATTTGCCACCATCATCTGCATCCGTTAGACTAAAACCCAACAGGAGAAATACATAATTGAAAAACTTTTATCCTGTCTTTCCCTATCCGGCCTGGGGCAGATAAAAACAGTTTGAAGAACATGAAAGTCAGTGTGGATCATATTTTTGTTTCCTGTAAGACTCTCCATTGACTATGCATGTCACTACACACATATTTTTTCATGGAAACCCTGCGTAAATCTTGACCTTTGCATGCTGTAGAAGCTATACAAAACAAAAAAGTTATTACACGGCTGACAAATTGACGTGATGATCATGATAAAGGACTAAGTGCAGGATAATCCACTAGCAAGGGGGAGCTTATGGAAGGATTTCTGACAGGGATTCCGCTAAGGATATTCAAACCTGACCTTATATTCTTCTTAAAAGGGAAGGGGGGAAATGGCACACTTTGAAAGGGAATTAACTGATACATGATCAAGATAGGAGTGAATTTGACATGGTCAGGTCAACAAGAGAACTATGATTTTCCTATTTTCTCAAATGTAAACTTTGCTCAACATTTGCTTGATTACATCCCAGCAATATCATCCATTATCTCGCATCAGATGAGATGGGTTTGTTTGGAACCTCTACAGGATGTGTTCATATTAAATTTTTACTCAAATCACACCAACCAGACAGACACCAGATCCACAATAGACCGATCAAAAAATTGCATTACCCTGAATTTACAATAGTATCGGTCAGTTTGGAATTGGTTTGGCAGTGGCGTTACTCTCATATGGAGAAAAGACGTTCAAAATTATGATTTTTTTTGTGGAATGATTAAGAGGTAGTGTCAAATGATAGAAATACCCTCATTCACAGTAATACTTACAGATGCAGTCTAAACAAAAATCTAAGCATTATTAAATACATGGGAAATTGTACATTTTAAAATCTCTGGTAAATAAGCAATTTTCCATGTGAATATAAACAGGGATCTATCACAAAAAAGAGAAGCAATCAAGAGACACCATCATCAAATCCATCCCAAAATATGCTCAATATGATCAATACAATTAAACGGTTACTGGATTTTTGGTAAGAGTCATCATTTTTTTCACAGAAATGTATTCCTTCAAGAAATATCACTGAGATAATTCATTCTTTTAAAAGAGTAATATTTTCATAGAAGTGTAATACTGGAAGAAATGTTAATGAAACGTCAATCTAAACATTCTAAAGGTTCAGTGATATGTCAGTGTGAACAAGGCTATTCATTCCTATAGAAGGTGAGAGGGCAAATAGATTACAGACAATCAAGACGTATATCTACCACTCAGCTGTACACACCCTCCTGCACTAATACTTGCAGACATCCTACAAAAAGAACTAAGAAGAAACACCAAAATTCTTCCTTTTAAACAGCTAAAATCCACCTCTAATGTAAGTTACAGTTTATGTCTCTATGGCTGATGATTCTATCTGCAGTACCAAAAGGGTTAACATCTACCTTAGATGGTATCTAGACCCAGGAAACTCTTTAAATCTGTTTTTTCCCTCTGTTTTTTTGTCTTCAAGCAGAAACAATGTAATCTTTGTATTTTTTTTGGGGGGGGGAGGGGCTGAAACAAATCAAATGTAGATATTTGCTCACTTTACTCCAACAAGGGCGCTGAGCCGTGTTTCAACAGATTCAGATTCTGCTGATGTTACAACATAATTCTCTGTAATAACATACAAACATGCTCACAATCATAAATACAATGCTTGAGCTCTAGAGGTTGCGTGACATTTGCTCTAGCAACAATCGCTCCATAATCTATTTCTAACACTTTACCAATTCCTGATTTCAATTCTGGACCAAACGTTACACCTATCCTTCACCATAAACCTTATCTGCCACCACATCACAACTCTAACTCTATTTCTCTGACAAAAAACCCTAAGAGCAAATCTAATCAGAACAAATACCAGATCCCCAATCTAAAGCATTTCTTCTATTGCTAAGATCTGGTATATGGATATCATATGAAGTACAATATGGAAATGGATAAGAATCTGATTCTCGAATACACACAAACCCTTAACGATCAGCATTATAAGTTAGGGTTTCTTCGCTTGGTCCTTTACCTCACAAGTTTCTAACAATGATTCTGATGAAGTAACCTTCAAACAGCTAACACACCACTTGGAAGTTTTCCTAACCACTAAATTATCCCTAGCAAACATTATTCTCCTAAGAATAACGAGAAAGGTTTGTAATAGATGCAAAATCAACAGAATTTCCACCCTCTCTTTTCACTACTCCTAGAAATGCCTGAGTCAACACCGTGCCGCTGACTCTTTCTCTTCCTTGCTAAATATTTTAGGTCAGAAAATCAAACCGATTTCAATTATGCATCCATCAAATATGCTGCAAAGACCTGTGCTTTGAGCTTTGATGATTGATACCATCACAGATGTATTGGGAGAGGATCAAATTTGTTTAATCAAAACCTAATGATTGTTCCCACGGTAATAGCACAGTCCATACGGAGCTATCTCTGATATTGCAAGCTTGAGTTAGTTGATTGAGACTTACTGCAACAGGGTGAAATAAATGACCTTTCTTGACAGGTACTTGATAAGCAGAACTTATCTCCGTGATTAAAAAGCATATGAATTGATTGCTAATGATTGACATACACAATGTCCATTGTTTATGCATAATTGCATGATGCAAAAGTTGTCATTAGAAGGCACTTTGCATCATTAAGTATTACATGAACGGATGAGAGGTATTCAGTGGGAAACCGCCATTGATAACACTACATAACAGTATAATCTGAAATGGGAAAATCAAGCATGTTTGTAACGACACTGTCGTCTACACCTTATCAAACTTTATTACAAAACATATTTTTAAGATAGGCGTGCCAAAGCAGACATGTGTTTATTTATGATATTTTGGGGGAGAAAATAGACATTTACAGCATTTTGCATATACAATCAGTATTTTTTTTCATGACATCAACCACAATCATGATATACGCATAAAACAAATATTTTTCATGACAAATCGAAAATATTACAGACTTCAATGATTTCTAAGACACCTTTTTTCAATATGATGATGCATCCATTATCTTTAACTTGCCATTGCATTATCATTTGAGATGGTAGGACAAATATATACTTGTAATATTGATTAGAAAAATTCAATCAAATTTCACATTGGAGCAAGAAACCTGCAATATCAGTATGTGTTTGCTCTTACAGATTCTATTTCTCATCAATTTCATGCCCGCCTGTTTGCACTCTTCAATATCTTTTAGAAACTACGATTTGGGGAGGTTTTTAAAACAGCCTTTCCACATCAATGTTTCCAATATTTGTGAAATAAAACGTTAATGCAAATCTCTTACTTAACTGAATATGCTTGTTTGCAAAATAAATAACTCTAAACACAAGTAGTTTTTTGATCACTCAAATAACAAAATACTAAGTGCTTAGAGCCTGAAGGGCATTAACATATAGACTTTTAAACAGATATTGTCCTTTTGCTTCTCTATTTGTTATTAAATAATAATAATCTAAATAACCCTGAGGGAGGATCATCATCATCATGTCAGATAAAAGTTATTTCTAAATGCTAAATCTACATTTGTGAACTAAAAACTGTTGTCCTAGCAGTGTACTAAATATTGTTTTACCATCTTCTGTTAAATCAGAGGAAATTAACTGTTCATACACACACAAAAAGTAACACCTAAAACTCTATCTGGACTCTCTACTTTCTCAAATATTTTGTTCTGGAAAGATATGTTCTGAAATATATATAATATGAAGTATGATAATAATCCCCTTGTTGAAACCAGAAAACACACATTAAGCATCTCTATCGAGATACAAATGTCACCACTGGAGCCTGTATATTGATTTTTCAACACACATCCCCCACAAGCAAATTTATCTTCCATGTTTCCATTCTTCAAAACCGGGTTAACGTCTCACTTAACCGAACGTCATCGAGCAGATACGGGGGTATGGCTTTGTGACTACCTCTGATCACGATTCCGACCACTGAATAAACTGACTTGTTAGCAGGACAGTGTTGAACAATCATACCCAAAAAATAATCATCTGAAGATATATATGCAGTCTGTAAACAAGCTAGATTTTTTTGCCATCCTTGATTTGTCTTGCGGGAATATGCCACGAACATCAGTTTCTTGTTTGCTTCTGAACTGTTTTCAGAAAGAAACGCTATTTCTGGAGGATTTTAACCTGCATTTGGAAAGTATGGAGGAGGATTTTCATCATTTGATACATATTAGAACTTGAGTGATGAATCACCCTAAACCTGAGGGAGGTTTCTCTCTTTTACAAACTTCTTATGGGGTTACAAAATGATTTTAAAGCAAATAGACCAATGTTCTACTTAAACAAAGCCATGCTCCCATTAAAGATGGTATTTGCGTGAAAAGGCTTTGGCAGAATAGTAAGGTTAACCCAAATGATACCTATCATGATGTGCTGTATTCTGTTCCCTATTAAAATAATGATAACATTAAGTACTTCTGATGGATTAATACTGCAGAAGTAACGTGTTTACAGTTGAGAACTACATGATGTAAACAAGTTTCAATGAATTCAAGTCAGGCATATTCCGATAGTACAGTCGTTTATTCAACTGAATTCAAACTAAAAATGTTAAATCCAACTTCTTCTTCTTTGTGTTCATCAGGGCTCAAATTAATTTTTTGTCCACGGGGGCTCTTCCAAAAAAAAAGAGCCCCCGTGAGAAGGCTCACGGGGGCTCTTTTTTAGTAAAAATTTCCATTGAATTGGTACCCACGATACTCTTTGCTATTTCATCATTATCAGGGGCGGATCTAGCTTTTTGCTAAGGGGGGGGGGAGGTTTTGACCCAATGACGCTGCGGAACATCGTCCATGAGCCGCGTATAGCGGCGAGCCGATTTTTTTGTTGCTATTTTGAACCCCCGTAAGTAATGTTTTCCTGGCATCTACTAACACAATGGAGATCATAAAGAGCAGTGCATGATAATGTCTTTTTAAATCAAGTAACAGTTTTGAAGGGGAGGGGGGGGGGGTTGATCCAATGATGATGCGGATACTGTGTGGGTCTGGACACATGATGGCGTTTTCCATGCACATCACATTTTCACTTGGCAACCCAAGGGGATTTAAACCCCCCTAGATCCGCCACTTATTATCATTTATTTAAGTTGGCATTTCCCTCTTACAACTTTACAAGTTACATAGGGGTTACTGTCGACTTCCATCCCGAGATGACATTCTCTCCGTTTCTTCTCGTTCTGCACATTCCCCCTTATTGGGCCTTATCATTCAAAGCAACCTTATTACCATTTTTCTTTAGTCTTTACTATATCCTTCCACAACATCTTTGGTCTTCCTCTCCTTCTCAATATTGATTTACTGGTCGAGGTTAATTATTTGCTGGTCTTTTGGAATCACCAGATTTCAGAGGATTCACGCTTTTCACAACGAAAAACTTCTCCATGTTTCGGTCCTTGCGTGATCGCCTCTAGCTCCAGCAGATATGTTGCGGCAGCGTGCACACCGGCCGGTACTACCGCGTGCAGTATATAGCTGCTGCTGATGGTCGCACTGCACTGCGAGCTTCTGTTGTTTGTATCGGTAATACAGTCATAGAGAATCTGATGTGGAGATGGGAAATATAGCTCCCTCTTGCGGTGAATAAGCGCACATTTGTTTACAATATGGCGGCCTCTAGACACCAAAAAATATGAGCGAGAAATCCGGCACGCTGATCTAACTTCCATAGTTCCATTTCATTGGTTTAAGGTTTGAAATCTATATTAAGTTGAAACTCAATATTGTGTGAAAGTTATGACAGAAAAGATCATCTTTATTCTATAATTCCACGGGGGCGATTTTTAATTTTGCAATCGCCCCCGTGAGCACTCTGACGGAGGCGATTATGTAGCTCACGGGGGCGAATCGCCCATCGCCCCCGTGTATTTTGAGTGCTGGTGTTCATCCTTTTCTCTGATGTCCTTCTTCAGCTTATCTTCATCTTCATCTTCTTTTTCTCCTCCGTCTGTCATTATGTCTGTTAAGATCCAGAATTGTGTAATTCTCATACTTTTACAATAAATGTACACTTGCAGTTCTGATCAAAATTAATGATTAGTCTTCCTCTCAAAAATTAAAAAAAAAGGGAAAATTATTTATTTTCAGCAAGTATAATATTCTGTTCATACTGACCTCCATAGCATATAGTACGACAATGGTAGTGATACCTGGAAACTGATGTATACTCACTCTGTTCACACTGGTCCCCATAGAATATATGAGGGCAATAGAAGTGACATCTGATAGCTGATATATAGCGTTCACACTGGTAACTTACTCTGTTCACACTGAAAACTGATGTTTAATAATCCTATTCAAAATGATCTTATGGTATATATTTGGTAACTGATTCACACTTACTCTGTTCATACTGGTCTCAATGGAATATAGGAGGACAATATAAGTTATATCTGGTAACAGATATTTTGTGTTCCCACTGGTAAATCTTGTTGAGTTACTCTGTTCATACTGGTCTCCATGGAATATCAGAAGGGAATGAAAGTAATATCTGGTAGCTGATGTATAGTGTTCACACTGGTAACTTACTCTGTTCATACTAATACTGATGGATACTTACCCTGTTCACAATGATTGACATAGAATAGTGGAATGCAATTGCAGTGATATCTGGTAGCTGATGTACAATTACCGTTTCCTTTGGTAACGTAAGTATACTTACTCTGTTCACACTAATATTGATGTATACTTACTCTGTTCATACTGGTCTCAATGGAATATAGGAGGGCAATAGAAGTAATATCTGGTAGCAGATGTATAGTGTTCACACTGGTAACTTACTCTGTTCACATTGGTCTCCATGGAATATAGGTGGGCAATGGCAGTGATATCTGGTAGCTGATGTGGTAGTGTCCACACAAGTTGCACCATTCTGACAGGGATTATGGCTACATGGATCCACAGCTGAAAGTTAAAAAAAAAAGGGAGTTTGTTATGAAAGGATAAACAAAATATCTGGAAGAAATGATTCTTTTCTTACAGGAGTTTTTGGAACATGGATCCACACCTGAAATAGGCAAACAAAAATTTTATAATTTGTTATGAAAATATAAAGCATTAGTGTAGGTACAGGGGGCTTTCGGGATGTGGCTCCCAAATAAATAGCAGAGAGAGGGAAAGAGAGGTAGAGAAAGAGAGGGACAGAGAGAAAATGATAGGGAGAAAGGCAGAAAAGGATGAGATGAGAAAAGAAGACAACACCCCTTCACACACACTCCCCTAATCACTGGCCTTGTTAATTCACATTTAACGAGTAAGCCCAATGCCTGTGCCCCCCCCCCCTCAATGGCAGGACCACAACTTTACAGCAATCCTCTCAAAATGCCATTCCCATACAATGGCACATAGACATTGGAATACAATCAGCAAGGTATGACTTGTATATTGTGATGATATACAGTACAATGCATGAAAAGGATCCTAGCTTTATGACTGATGAATAATAATAATAATAATAATAATAGGCATTTCTATAGCGCCATCTATCTAGTAATTCTATTCTGAGGCACATTTATTATTACCCCGACTTTAGCGTGTATTCAACAATTGTATTGTTGCAGTAAAGTCTAATCATATTAAAACTTTGTAAATATAAACCTTTCCTGTTACACTTCTACCACCTTTTGTTGCAAATACACAAGCCAAACATTCTCTCCAACTACATTGTCAACTTTCATCTTGTATATTACCTTGTAAATATACAAATATAATATTCCCCATTCACAAAGAAAATTAGATAACTGGCAGAGCTTTCAATTCAGAAACATGGTCCAGTAAAACCTTTGAAATAAGTAAAATCTCTTTTAACAATTATTTTAGACAGTGATCATTGTTTACACTACCTATGCATTTTTTAAATATGAAAGATTATGACATGTACTGTATATAGATCAATAGTATATGCAAATACACTAGAGTCTCTTGTTAATAAAAATGCTATGACATAATTGATGCCGTCATCAAACAATCATGATGTATATAGAGAAACATAAAAGAGGATGATTGAAAACAATAATGCTCTGTTTCCTGGCAAATTGCCGCATAATGACTCTGGTGCCTCTAACATTTGACTGTATAGAGAAAAAAACAAATCATATGGATGGAGAGAAAGAGGCCGACACTTTTCAGTACCTTTTCAGAGTGTTAATTAACAATCTACATGTAATAAAGGAATCTCACTATACAATTGCCATTTATTGCTGGATAATAATGAAGCCAGTCATGCGGACATGCCTTTCACGAAAAACAAATGACGCACTTGCACTCCCTGAACAAAAACACAAATGTTGATTGCATTTGTAGGAGAATAGGTTTCATCTAATTAAATCATGAGCTTTAATTTTGCTTTCTTTTAAGTTATTTGTAATGAGGTGGGTTGGGGCTGCTGGCAAAACAAACTTGAGCAGGAGTATCATGTTTGTTATCCTAACAATGAACAATGAATCAAGGTTTTTTTAATATCTAAAAAGATGATGACAGTGAATGAGCTTATTGGAGTTGGATAGTGAGAGAGAAAGAGAGAGAGAAAGAGAAAGAGAGAAAAGGAGAGAAAGAGAGAGAAAGAGAAAGATAGAAAGAGAAAAAGAGAGAAAGGGAGAAGAGAGAGAAAGGGAGAAGAGAGAGAAAGGGAGAAGAGAGAGAAAGGGAGAGAGAGAGAGAGAGAGAGAGAGAGAGAGAGAAGATTGGGACAAGTAACAGAAGTTCAGCCAATGTATGTCAGAAAATAAGTAAATAAATTGAAGATCTACCACGTGTTGAGGGAGGTACCACAGCTATTTTACATCTGGAGAGAGAGAAAGAGAGAGAGAGAGAGAGAGAAATATAAAGATAAAGAGAAAGCTGGAGGGAGAGAGAATACACACAGATTTCAGTGTGTTTAAAACATTGCTAACAAAAACTCTAAAAGAACAACAGTTGAAATTAAGAAGTTGAATACAATTTGTTATAAGTTTTTGAGAGTTGTATTTTCTTACGGTATGTCACATCATTAAACTGAAGTACATGACCTATGGCATCACCATTGGAATAACACACAAAAACATTTGGAATTCACTCTTGTTTCTTTGAAATATTTTGTTTAAAATCATCCCTTCCTGTGAGAAAAGAGAAAAATAAGGCAAGTAAAAACATCATTCCAGTTAGATGGAAAACATGGTTACAATCATATGACATTCTGGTCAATCATTGGGCTTGGAATGCATTAAGTTTTCATCGGCCTCTTAAACCATCTCCAGACAAGGCTCGATAAATCTCACAGTCAGCCCTCAAAGTACTCTGCCCCTTGCCGGGCACTTTACCCAGCTCTACACGAATATCGATCACCATTGATTCCCATTCACTTCCATTCAGCCGTCCTCTTCCCAAACTCTCATAAAAATTGCACGCCTTCTCATGCTGCAAGCTCAACATCAGTTAGTCAAGCCTCGTCGATTACCAAATTGGCAATAATTGAATACATTATGCTTCATAATTTCTGCTAAGTTGAACCAATTTTCATAAAGGAGAATGTGGAAAACACCCAGTACTATTTCAGAGGTAGAAGCAATATGTACAGTGAAGATTCAGGAGAAAGAGGAGTTTTGGGACATGAATACAAAAAGGAAAACAAAAGGGTGATTCTGAGGAACGATTGATGGTCACTTTCTAAATACAAGGGAGACTTTTTTATCATGATATAAGCTTTTATGTAGTGTCTGAAATATAAGATGTAAACAAAGTACACTTTGAGCAACAAGATATCATGATTGCACAAAAGACCCATCATTTTATAGAAGCAAACATAACAAATATTTTTGACAAAGGATTAGTTCCAACTTTTAAGTTTTGTTCTTACTTTTCTTTTCTTTTCTGATTACACTGATCTGTGGCTGCAAAATCTCCTATTCTTTTTTAAGATGTCTTGAACTTCTCAGTTAAAACATGAATTCTCACAATTCCTTGACCTTGAGTTTTCCTCTAACAAAGGTCAACCAATAGCACTAATGTGAAACTTTATCTTTGATATCAACATATTGGATTCACCTCCTATCTGTCCCAAGATGTAAGTCTCTACTATTTATATATTTTCCTTTTAACACTGTATAGCCTCATTAGTGATCTACCACTCTTCTGTAATCCAAGACTTCCTTCCTTCAACCAAGGGGCTCTGGCAGTGCATCTTTTGACAAGACATTAATCTATATTTTCATGGAAAATTCTCCAGGGAGAGGAGATAGAGGACTTTGTGTGCATGCATGACAGTCAAGACCGAAATTATAACTGTAAATCCATTACAGATATTGGTATAAACGGCTATTACTATGATAACAGTAATGACAATTCAGATGGTCATTATTTTTTTATTATAATCATATTAGTAGTGAATAGGAGACAGTCATATAAGTGCAAGAAGAAACTCCATTTACAAGATGTAGACTCACAGTGCCGATCACACACACTTTCTTATCCCCCCCACCTCCCCCGTTAAATGTCCCTTTAAAAACAAAAATTATACTCCTTAGTCCTGCCTCATTAATGTGAATGGCCCATAAACCTGTTTGGGATAATACAGGGAAGAAGAACTCACTTCTACAAGTATGCTCGCTGCCTCAGAAAAAATCTGAAATAATGATGTCTCCTAAACTAAGGATTACCTGTGGATTTGGAAAGCTGGGTCAATGTACATTTAATCCAATTATAATTGATCCACCCTGATCACCCACATACTATAGGCAACATGATTATTGCCAAATATAATGTGCTTTAAATAGACCTCTAGATCCTTTCCACACATTTTCTGGAAATCGGCAGTTATCATATATCACATAAGATGACTAAAGAGTGTGGAAGGAAGGGGTTTAAAGTTCATTAAATAGAGGAATGATGTTCTGTGACAGGAACATTAGTTCCATGAGTAGCTTACAGCATCAGAAAAAGAAATTTCTGTGAATGAATCAACAGTGAAATTCAAAAGAAATTCAAAAGAAATTTCACTCTTTCAAAGTAAAAAGTAATGTATTTCTAGAGTATGAAAAATTTAAGTGGAGTAATACAAAACAGTTATATTTTACAAGTTTTATAGTCATAAAAATAGAGTTTATAGAGGAATGTTAGATCCCAAACTCCTATCTTCATTTGTGCATATATGCAAAACAAATCAGCATCAATACAGCTTGGGTATATGTATGGAGATATCATATTACACCACATAATGGGAAATTTATCATATAAAAATATACTAAGTAATTGGTTAATATAAGTGAGGGAAAGACATTACAAACTCATAACTGAGTTGCTAATTTGCTCATAAAAAAAGTGATCTCGATATCATTCAAAAATTCATGAGTTTCTTACTTGCTGTTCCCCTTTTCTCAGTTAGTTTCTATCTTTATCTCTGATTTTTCTGCTGTTATTGAAATCAACTTATTTTGGACAAGAACTTGCATTTCAATAATCCCTTCAACTGAGTCATACCGTTGACGTAGGGA
Source organism: Mesocentrotus franciscanus (assembly GCA_037976565.1). NCBI lineage: Eukaryota > Metazoa > Echinodermata > Echinoidea > Camarodonta > Strongylocentrotidae > Mesocentrotus > Mesocentrotus franciscanus. The sequence goes on along the minus strand of CP137669.1, from coordinate 24,080,429 downwards.
AGTCATTCTGCAAAAATCAACGATATGCACTGCTTTAAAAATCAAGTGTACAGAAAGTGTTGATGGCAATTGGAACCGATTTCTTTAAGGTGGGTGTAAAATGAATTATTCTTTTCAATAATCTATTCTTCCTGGAAGAGATGGGAATGGCAAAAATTAAACCATTTGTAAAATGCAAAAGTTAATTAACAATATGAAACACTTTTGCATTATTCATAAGACTTCATTGTGAAAAATCTCTTCTCAGGTTCTCACTGTGAGAGGGTAATAACACCCATTTGATATCTCTGTATCCAAATTAATTCTGAGATCAAATACAAGTGACAAATGTATGCCTAATTATTGACAATTCATGCACGCAATTCTTTCAATGTAATCCTCACTTTGCATTTCAGCATAAGGATAGGTAAAGAGTAACAAAACTTTTGTAACAAGTTGAATTGAGTAAAAAACAAAATCAGAGACACTGGTGAAACTTTAAATTAACAAAAATAAAGGACACATAATAAGAATGTTATGAACATTGGAAAACAGACATGATGAGATCAATAAAGAAATGTAAATCTCAAATTGGTGAATTTGTCATCTGACTGTGACATAATTAGGGATGGCTCTTCCAATTTTGTACACTAAAATATCATAAATTACAACTTTTTCTCAGAATTTTCTCTGAATGAAATTTCCCTTTGTTGTCTATATACATAAGCACATTAAATGTCCTCCAATTAAGAAAAGAGTCTGCTCTGTATTAAAATGTAGAAAAGGTCACTTTGTGTGTTGCAGCAGTGGGAGAGTTTTCTGACATATCACAATGAGATTACCCATGGATTAATTTAGAATTCCCATATGTGCATGGATTTAATTAATATTTTTCTATTTATTCATATTCATGTCTTTTTTAAATATCATTTATGGTATTTGCTTTCATATTTTACTTGAAATCTTACATCTTACATATTATTTATGCAATTTTATTAAAACTTTCACTAATATGTTCCACTTGTTAAATCACCATTTAAAAGAGCCAAGGAGTGATCACTTTTTCAAAATGTCAGATTGACACTTTTTAAATGATAGATTCTACCTTTATAGTGTTGGATCCAGCAAGTTCAAACGTAATCTAACGTTTTGAAACAGTGCTCACTCCTCGGCCCTTTTAAATTGTGATTTAACATTTTAGTATTTAGAGGGATAGATTGCTACAGAGCAACATCAAATATGATAAAGACAATGTCAATGGGACTGATGTGTGAACATACAGGTGAATAACACATCAGAAAGATGGTATAGTTTGTAGTAAAATATCTAGAGCAAAAAGCAGATTTACCTTAAAATGCTTCTTTCAGAGATAGTTGTTGCAAGCATGGACAAAAATCATTGCAAAATGCCCTGATACTTTTCTTGGAAGTGAAAGAAAGAAGTACGATGGGCAGAAAATACCCCTTGAGAGTATGAATTGTGTCACAATGACTCATAGTATCCAACTTGAAAAGAAGAACTTTACAATCACCGAGGTGAAAACTAAACATTTTGAAGAAAATAACACCAACATCAATTAAAGAAAAAAGAAAAAAGAAAAAAGAGGGTAAAAATAGAGAATGAATGAGGAAACAAGGATGCAGAAATAAAGAGAAAACTGAAGGGAAAAAACCAAATGACTAGAAAATTCCAAAATATCTGAGATCATGGTGAGTTTTATTCCTGTAAAGAAGGGCTACATGTACATTGTGAAAAAGAACAGGATTCTACCCTTAAAAGTCACTTCTACAAGCACCACGATCCGGTGTAATTTGCGATGTTTGTCCGTCACTTGGGAGGGGCTAATATTAACTGAAGGAAACAGGTCCCTATTGTTTTTGAAACACTGGGGAGGGAGGTACTTGTACTTTTAAGCTGACATCTCCACTACAGGTGAACTAGATCATATCTCTATTGATTGTATTGGAAGGCATTAACCTGATTTCACGTCATATAAAGTGAATTGTGCCTGACAAGCTTAAAACCAGTTTGATCCCATCCTCACATACCTGTGCTGATGTATAGTAGGTATGTGAATTCATTTGTGGTATCATACAGGCTTATAAGCTTAAAGGTAGTATGTACTATTTAAAGTAGTAACAAACAAAGCCTGTTAAAATAAAAACAACAATAAGAAAAGAAAAGAGATTTGTGGTCACTTGTCATTTGTGGTTACTTGTAAATTCTTATGTTTTCTTTTTTTATTTGGATATAATGATACATGGATATAACGATATGCATCAAAGAAGGAAAAGTAAAGTTTTAAACCACTGTATAATAATTACATGTATATTGCTTGAAACTGTACACAGAGAATCTTCATCTCCATCTTAAATAAAACAAAAGTTTGGGTTTGAATTCCATAGCTAGAGTTATGTGACTGACGGAGTATGATTTGGTAATCTTTTTCCTGTTCTGCCATTCAATTCATGACAGTCAAAAATTCAACTAGAATACAACATGAAGTATCAAACATTTGCATGACCTATATCTGCTATCAAATCCTGAATTAATGACCTTACCTATACCAAGGGTGAAAAACACTATTTCCTTGATGAAACACCGCTCAAGATTAAGGGAAAACGACGAGGGCACATAAATACTACAGAAAAGTCATACCACTCCATCACGTTGGCAGGACTAGCCTGGAGCTATCCATCTCATATTGCGATACGCAACTGGCAAATCTATCCAATCTCACATCAAATGTTGCGTGACCGCAAGGCACCCAACGGACCCGCCCGTTTTGTGCATCCTCGCCCACAAATATTGACACTTGGTGCTTCCTCAAAAGCAATGACGAAAGCCACAATTAACGCTTCATGCGCACAATTTGTTGTCTGGGAATTCCGTGGGGGGTTCAGTGACCTCATTTCACGGGGTCTTTTACTACGCTCCCGGCGGGAGGTGCCTAATCGCCTTGTTCGTTCGTTGAAACAGGTTTTCTTTGAGGATCTCTTACTGGAATCTGATACAAGGAGCTATGACGGTGAAGTGAAGAAAAGGGTGATATCTGGGATGATACTTTGAAAATGGATATAGTATTTGAAACTTTTAGGTGATTTTTGTTAAGAGATGAAAAAGGAAAAATTAAAAAGTTTTACAGAAATAAACAAATTGAAATGTTGTTTTTAATTGAATTGTACACATAAAATAATATATAATAATAAAATAGTCCCTATGGCTACCTAACATATGTAACATATGAAATATGTAATAACAGCATCATAGAGTGTTTTAACATAAATTATATGTAATTTGCATTTTACTTTTTCTAATTCTTTCTCTTCTTCTTCTGCAGATAATGGTGCGGCATTTTAATCTTCACTTTCAAATTGTATTGATAAAAGTCTTAAACTTTCTCGATACTCCCACTTTACTTTGTATAAAATGAAAATAACATTTTAACACAATATATGATAATATTATTATGATGATCGAATCAGACCAGAACTTGAAACATTGTTTTAATACTGTTCCCATAATGTTTAAATTTAGATTTGAACGGGAAATTCATAATACTGATTTTATTAGTGATTGTTTTTCCTCCATAAAGGCAAAACTTTTGATTCACATCTGGGCTTGCTTATGAGCAGGAGATAGAGCATTCCATAATGATACTACAATCTACTCGACCGTTACAATCACAATTTTAGGAGCTTCTTTCATTATTAAAAAGAAATCATATTGATAACTATATGCACCAATAATTCATGCCGAATTGTTTTAATATAGAGATATATAGAGCTGCCATTTTGGGGGAATTAAATCTCATCAATTATTAAAATCTAATCCATTAACCAGTACCAGGCAAAAGCCTTTCAATTTTGGTATTGTTACAGACCGTTAAAATCACAATATTGGGAGCTTCTTTCATTTTTGAAAAGAAATCATAATGATAACTATACGCACCAATAATTCATGCATAATTGTTTTAAGATAGAGATATAGAGCTGCCATTTTGGGGGAGTTAAATTTCATCAATTATTAAAATCTAATCCATTAACCTTTCAATTTTGGTATTGTTATACAGACTGGGGCATGCTAAACATGTTCAAAGGGACCAGTTAATAGAATATACAGCTATCGTGTTGTGGTCTAGTGGATAAGTAATCAGACTGGATCCAATGAAAGTGGCCGGTGCAAATTGCAGTGACAGCACTTTCCTCCATGGAAATTATTTTAATGTACACTAGCTCACCAGTCTTGACTGAGGTGAAGCAAGTGGATGCTTTATATAAAGATTTCCTTGGATGCTTCTTGCTTTGCCTTTTTTCATTAAACTTGACTTGAGAGCAAGCTTAAGCATAACATCAGGTTTTAATTTGATGAGAATATGGTCACAGAGGATGAACGCAAAAAATGTTTTTTTATTGTCAATGATGATAGGTGGACTATTTTCATGTGTTTGCATTAACAAAGAAGGGAATATACCAAGGCTAGAGAGAAAGAGAGAGAGAGAGAGAGAGAGAGAGAAATCACATGACTCCTTGTTTTATAAACGGCAAGACACTGTATCATGTTTCAATTAATCCATCAATAATTTGTATATCGGTGTCATTAAAGTAAAGTAATTAATAAATATTCCATCTCTTGTCCTTGATTAAGAAGTCACCTTGGTGCTTGCTTGCTTGCTTGCTGGGCCATTTCAATTAATATTAGTCATCACTGCCTCCACATCAAGGGCAAAAAAATCCATAGACATAACTTTGTGGACCTTTCCTCAAATGTCAAGGGATGTGGTGAAGGTGACGTGGTATAGTAGTTCATTCATTTGACTCTCAATGCAAGGGTTGAGGGTTCGAATCCCATCCCAGCACTAAATTCCTTTGGGAGGACATCAATCCACATTTGCCACTCTCCCACACAGGTGTGAATGGATACCTGGCAATAGCTGTGGTAATAATAATTGCATGGCCTGCAGGAAGAGCAGTATTCATACTGACGTTGGTTGTCTGGGTAAATACGACCCAATTATTTATATAATCGGTGTATCTATTAGTATTTAGTAACCTCAAATTATCCAGATTACTTGCCATTAAAACAAGAACAGTTCTTGGATTAACTTACTTGCATGTGGAGACGTAAAAGCTTATAGCTTATTTGCCCCTCGTCATGTTGGGTAGTCTCTGATAGGGTGAAAACTTAACTGGATTGGTTTTCCAGTGCCTCTCAACAACAGATTTGAATATATTAACACTAGTGGCAGAAACTGCGTCCTCTGGTAGTGCATTCCAATTATTTATGCTTCTAACTGAAAAGGAATTCTGCCTTATCTGTAATCTGCACTTTTTTTTTTTAGTTTCATGCTATGACCTCTGGTTCTGCCAATGTCGTCAATCTGAAATAAGTTGTGTAGCTCAATTCGGTCAAGTCCTCTTGAAATCTTATAGATTTGAATTAGTTCTGCTCTTTGTTTTCGGTATGAGAGAGTAGGTAGTCTCAGAATCTTTAAGCATTCAGGATAGTCTAGACGGCGAAGATGAGGTAGGAGTCTAGTCGCTCTCTGTTGTACTTTCTCAAGTAGATCTTCATCCTTTTTGAAGACAGGGGCCCATACAGAGATGCAATATTCCATAGTAGGTCTTTTAATGGCCTTATAAAGCTTGAGCCATCCTTTCTCATTTAAGGCTGTGAAAGATCTCTTAATCATACCAAGTTTTACATTAGCCCTTTTGGCAACATCAGCCGCTTGGGCACTGAAGGAGAGAGACTTATCAAAGAGAACTCCTAGGTCCTTCTCTTTTTCCTCAGACTTGACTTCTCGAGGACCATCTTCAGTTGTCATTTGATACCCGAAGTTCTGATTTCTTTGACCGTAGTGTACAACTTTACATTTTGACTCATTAAATTTAAGTTGCCGCAAATTTGCCCATTCCTTAACTGCATTTACATCATCCTGAAGATCATCCACATCTCTCTGCAAGTCTACAATATGGTACATCTTGGTGTCATCCGCGAATAGCTTCATGTTAGACTTGACAGATTCTGGTAGATCGTTAACAAAGCAGATGAAAAGGGTGGGGCCTAGTACACTACCTTGCGGAAGTCCGCTGTTGACTGCAAGTAACATGAATAATCTTCCATTGACTATTACTCTCTGAGATCTACCTGACAAATAGGCCTCAATCCAGTTGAGTAGGCAACCATTAATGCCATACACTTTTAGTTTACAGATGTTGTTTATGGGGGACACTATCAAACGCCTTTTGATAGTCTAGGTAGATGCAATCAATGCAGTGTCCATCATCGATGTTCTTAGTCCAGTCCTCTAATACTTCTATTAACTGTGTAGAACATGATCTGCCACTACGAAATCCATGTTGATTGTCGTTGAGTAAATCTTCCTCCTCTAGATGCTGTAGTAAGACTTAAGGCACCAGCTTTTCCATGATCTTGCATACCACTGCTGTCAAGCTAATAGGTCTATAATTAGAAGGATCATTCCTCTTTCCTTTCTTAAAAAGTGGTACTACAATGGCTTGTCTCCTTGAGTCTGGAAGTCTTCCTTCTTGCATCAGCTTTGTGAAGATCATTTAAAGTGGCAAGCTTATTTCCTTGTGTACTTCTCCCAGAACTCTGGAATTTATTCCATCAGGACCAGGTAATTTTAAATGTTAAGTTTTGAGAGTAAGTCTTCTATGTCTTGGACTTTGAATTCTATTACGTTTAACTCCACTTCAGTCCTCTTTTAAATGCTTGACATTGAAGATAGATCTTCTACTGTGAATACACTTCCAAAGAAAGCATTCAAGGTATTTGCTTTCTCCTCATCAGTCTTGGCTAAAGTACCATCTTCTGCTATGAGATCAGGAAAACCAGTTCTAGATTTTGTTTTGCTCTTTACATATTACCAAAAACTCTTGGCATTGCCATTTACTTCCTCTGCAATCTGGTTCTCAAATTCAGCCTTTGCATTTCTAACTTCTGACGTGGCCCTATTCCGATGTATGACAAATAACTTCCAGTTATCCTCAGATCTATTCTTTTAATATCTGTTCCAAAGTTTATGTTTAAGTTTCACTGCTTCTAATGATCTAGGATTCATCCACTGCGATCTGCTACGTGTACGACCTCGCCTTTTCGGAGTGGTACAAATTCCTTGATACATTCCAGCAACATTGCTTCTATATACTGCCATGCCTCAACTCCAGAAAGAGCTGATAACTCTCTTTCCCAATCATTCTCTCCAATAACTCTCCTCATTTTGTCATAATTTCATTGATAGTAATTCCTTACAGGCAATTCCTCAGCATTTTCTTTAGTTCTATATTGATTAAAGTCATTGAACCAAGTCATTATTATATATATTATACCTGTCTCTAAATCATCATCCAACTTGAAACCCAGTTAATAACAAGGGGAGAGGTCATTAAAAAAAAATCTACATGTTGATTATACGCTCATCAATGGGGTAAACAATATCACAAGTGGGTGTATGAACAAAAACTAGAAATTCATTTTTTACATGTTTTTTTTCTCTCCAAATAATGGTGGGGTTACATGTTTATGAATCATTGTTTCTCAGCAGGGAAAATGCAAGTTCATCTAAATACAACCTTAACTGAATCAAATACAATTTGCAAGAAATATTAAGAATCCAAGTACAGTTTTCTTTTAATACAATCTGTCAGTATAATTTGTATTAAAACTCCAATAGAGGTGTATATAATGAGATGCAGAAAAAAGAAAACATGTTTGCTATGCAGCCAATTATTAAAGTGAATAAATCATGATACATAGGTAAGCCTACTACAAAAAATCAATATTTCATGAATATTATGAGTGAAAAAAAAATAAAAATGAGAATTTTCTAGCTCATGCTCATAATAATATGAATGAAAGAAAAAACAACAACAACAGGCAGACAATCTCACAGACGCAGAAGCGATATTTGGTGGTATGGGCAATTTCACCCTTCAACACATTTTTGGTTATGCATGCTTTAACAAAAACAGCTTTCAGTACACTAATAGCCTGTACACACTACAAGAAATTTACGCGGAACTTGTATAAAGAAACGTCCTAGTAAACATCACTGCATAGTAAAAGGGGTGAACATGTGAGAAGAAGAAGAAAAAAAATCAAAAAATAAAAGATTGCATAAAGAAATGCTTCCAAGGCAAGCTTTCTACATTTTGTGGTTTGGCTCAGAAATGTTTGATTAAAGGCCCTCCCAAAATAATGCATGTAAAGAAAGGGCAAGAATTTCTGTACATATTATGTCCATATTGTTACATGACCATGTTGCATTTGATGGCGGGATTTTTAAAATCCTTAAATTGGCAACTTGAACGCAATGACAGGTTCAAAGTCAATGCTTATTGATATAAATTTGTTTTTTCTTCAAATTTTGAAGATAATTCCTATCACTGTATATTGCTGAAAAATTAATTTTGCTAGTCTGAATGGAGTTGGACTAACAAAACCATGATTGGCCTTAAACGATCCATTATTTATTGATGAACGGCAGCAAGCTAGCCTCTACAAATGACAAGATGATTGGACTAGTCATATTTCTATCACTCAACATCAATTATGTATGATACACAATTAAACAGTTCAGGAGTGATAAGCCAACATTGGATGTTTATATACCAACCATCTAGCGTCTGATATATATAGCTTTTAATTCTTTGAACCATACATCTTGCACGTACTATGTATCGTAATGTGTAACATTAGAGACACGGTGATTTTTTCAAATTTTGAATGATGGGTTATCCTGTAAAGGTATATGCTTTTCATAGTTAATGACATCTATTAGGCATTAATTATATACTGGGGTAATAATAAAAACAGTGGGTTTTTGTATAGCGATCATATCTGTCATACTTGACACTTCTGGCACTCTACAATTATAACCCTGGCTTTAGCATGGCTGCCATTACGGCGCTCTAGCATTTCAAGGAATTAATTCCTTCCAGGTACCCATTTACATCACCTGGGTCAAGTGTGGCAAATGTAGATTAATGTCTTGCCAAAGGGCATTAATGCTGCGGCGGGACTCGAACCGCAGACCTTGAGATCCAGTCCGGTGACGTATCCACTCGACCACGACACCTCTAGTTATGTACATTTGGAAGGACTTACTTATCTTTTATTTTTTAAAGGATGAAATTTTAATATTGAAATAATGTAATCAAATTCCTTAATTTTCTCATGTATACAATTTCATGGATTATCATATCAAACATAAGATATTAGAAATGAGTTGAGTCTGCCAGTACACATCTGAGAAAGGTATCAGGATGCTGAAACTGTCACAGGAAAATGATTTTTGGATGTGTCAAATTCATTTTCAATGCTTGCAATCTTAGAAAAAGGAAGTCAAACTTAACATCCACTTAATTCAAATATAAGCAGACATATCAGAGAAAAAAAGGCAGAGAAAAAAAGGCAGTGAATGTTTCAGGAGAAAAAAAACCGATAATGAATAAGGAAGGTATGACTGAAAACAACTTCCCTGGATATCCTTTCTTTGTCTTACAGAGAGTTCCCTGGAATAAATATACCCTGCCTAACTCAAGATTGCATGAAATACTTTTGTCTACATTCTACTAATTTAATTAAACCCGAACCCTGGGTTTTAAATGATGTTTAACAAACTTAGACCTCAGACTAGTGTCCTTCATTAAACCTGATATTAAACAAAATCTTAAGCCCAGAGTTGGGTTTAAATAGGTTATTTTCGTAATGTAATCAAATTTAAAGCACAAATTCTTTGTTAAGTGCCTTGGTAAAAATTATTTCATTCACCTGTTACAAATAATTGTATTTCAATAGTCAGAATGCGAATCGCACACATTATATGTTACTTGTTAGGTAGGATAAGCCATAATGTTTGTCCTACCAACCAACAATGTATGCAGTTCGGATTCCGACTATTGAAATACAATTATTCGTAAAAGGTGAATGAAATAATTTTTAACAAGGCACTTAACAAAGATTTGTGCATTGAATTTGATACAGGCCAGTGAGTTTCTTTTGCCATACAAAACTTTTAAAATGTTCTTTTTTATGAGATGCCTAAAATAATGAACAGTGATAAAAGTGGATTTTAGCCGAGAAAAACCCGAGGCTATTGAGAGATTGCTAATTAAAAATTCAATGGCTGGCATGACAACAGGAATGATGTTTTCACCAAAGAAAATTGAATTTTTTATGATCAGCCACTTTCTGGATAGGTCAGATTCGTGACAATCAAATCATCAGGTGAGAAACAGAGGGGTATTCACTCATTTCATTTCATACAAAGTTAATGCGCTTCTGGCCTCCAACAATAGACAAAAGCTAAATGGGTGTTGTATGGTAATATCTCAGCAATACATGAGTGATTCAAAGCCCTTTTTCGATATGGTATGATAAATTGCCTTAAAAGAAAAAAAACTTTGTGGCAAAATTCTGGCCTTCAACAATAGACTAAAGCTAAATGAATATTGGATGGTAGTATCTCAGCGATACATGAGTGATTTAAATCCCTTTTGAGATATGGTAAGATAAATTGCCTTAAAGATACTATGTCCCTTTTGCAGCCAACATCAAATTCTGTAGAACTTTGCAGGAATTATGAATATGTCATGTATGTCCTTTCTGTGAAATTTAAACGTTAGCAGTGTCCTAATATTCAAATTATGCAAGGAAGCCCGTTTACTTGCTAGACTTCACTGTCAGACACTATTGAGTGACTGACTGGCTTTTTTCTTCTTTGGTAATAACATACATAAAATGAGCTGTAGAGGGTACATGAGCATTTGTCTACATCAATAACCCACTTCTTGTAATGGCCAAAATTAAACTGATTGAATCTTTGCACTGCACAAAACATACGACCATTCGGTACAATGGTCTGAAAATCAGACTATTACTTACTGACTTGGTAGCACGTAAGTCGATTCGACAATAATAGTCGGTATTTTCCCACTTAAAGACAGTTTCAAGCCCCCTTTTTTTTAGGGAAGTTCTAAATTAGTATTATCTTTCAAATGCTGTTGGATTTTAACCTTTTAATTTGTTTGGCCTGCAAATGGGACAAAGTACCTTTAAAAGAACAAAAACACTGGCAAAATTTGAGTGAAATGAATGGCAAGAGACGATGTATGGTGGGTACAAACATTAAAAGCTGCGCATAACAGTGGTTTTGATGAGTACAAATTATTTTCAAATGGTTTGACCATAAACTCACTTGGTCTGACTGCCTCATGTATGAATGTGGCTCAAGTCCGAAATGGTTCTTTGTCACTTTAAGGTTGCTCAGTTGTTGTTACCTAGCAATACAATGTTCATTCAATATTTTGCATGCATTAGATATACATGCCAGTATCATGTCTCTCTCTCTCTCTCTCTCTCTCTCTCTGAACAACTTCTTGTATTTCATAACTATGCCAACATTAATAAGTAAAAAAGAGATGAGGAGACAGATATGCATTAACTCACATCAATTTACATGTAAAAAAGAGTTATACATCAATCACACTGCCAGACCAACTCCAAGCCAATTTAATACAAGCTGACTGATTTGTGGCCATTTGGGGTACTGCAATTTTGTGTTCAGCCTGTTACTAATCTGATGTTGGTGTCCTTGGTGTGACTGAGATATTATCATCTTTCTGGATCACAGCAGTTGATAATTGAAATTTGCTTTATCTATAAAAAGGATAAATTAATTTATACTGCAAGTAGCGAGATAGTAAACATTTCAAAACCTTTCTATGATTCCCTTTTTTTATGGAAAGCTTTTGGGTATGGCTTTAAAACTGAGTGAATTCAGATGTCACGCTAGTCAAGGCTACGATCTAAAAATAATATCAATTAAAGTTGAAGGTAGTCCGACTGAGATGACAAAAGATAAGATACACATCAAATTTGCATAAAAGACATCTTAATTCTCAATCAAGTCACCCATGATCATTAGGTGAAATGGCAATAAAATATAAATCAAAATTATAGACACATGACATCACCAGATGTCAATCTATTTGGACTCATTTACCAAAGAAATTTGAGAAATATAGAAATTAAATCACCATAAAGAGGTTGAATGGATATATTGATAAGATAGATTAATATACTGTACCCTCTACAAGGTATGAATACACTCTACTGCACTTTGGTGAAAAACTCCTTAGAAGTAACTTAGAATGTTTCATTACAGACATATCACCAATCTATTTAATTGATGAAAAAAATGTGTAATTTTTGTATGAAATGTTACTCATTATATTCCTTCTACTGTACTAACCCTTTAGCATGCAAAAATCCTGAAAACATTCTCAAATCACAAAGATATTTATGGTTTTCTTTGAAGGCGTCACTGGTCAACACCCTCTAACAGTGATTAACAGTAAATTCTCCCAACCATTTTTGAATTTTCCCAACCGTTTTTCCTTGAAAATAAGACATAAAACAGGATTTAAAAATTCTTTCAACACTTAAATGTCTGAAACTGTATATAGAGCCAATTCATATCTTTGTTACGACTTAAATTGTAATAATATAGTTGGGAGAATTAAGGAATCGATCAGATCAGTTTTTCCCAATTTTTATCATTAATAATGGTCTGTTTTCACTCAAACTTTCAGATTATCTTTAAGTTTACATCTAGCATTGAAGTCACTACCTTAGCACCATTTTCTCTCATCTGAACAATGTTACCAAGTCCCTTTAAGGGCTCCAGAAAATAAGTGGGTGCCAAGAAAGAGGCAAACAGTTCAAGATAAAGCAAATTCTGAAAAAGGTAATGCATAGAAATTTATCGTTGCAAAATATTCTCTTTTGAAGCTATAATTGGATTATGTAATATGCCATTAGAATGCTTACGTCTTTCGGCAAGCTAGAGACTCCAAAAAGTACTTCATATACACAGGTGTATAGCAAAGAGGGCACTTTACATGGACGTCTCGGACCAACTTTCATCAATTTCATGCTAGCATGGTAACATTATGTCATACATCATCAGTACAAACAAGGGTCAGTTTTCGTAGAATGCAGAAAGGGAAAAAATGAATGGCATAAATGACCAAACCAATGACCTCCTCTAGTGGGAATGGTACTCTGGAGGGTAGGTTGCCTTTTTTTAACACATGACTGTCTCCTGAAACGCTTTACAATTGTTTAACTTGGCGTCAACTTGAATACTGGTGTCTACTCTTCAGTTTGATACAAAATTGTTGTAGCGTTACAAAACAAATAACTAAAATGTGGGTGATTGTAAAAAACAATTTCCGATTAGAGGTGTACCCAAACTTTTGGAGGGCAGTGTATCACTGCCGAAAACAAGCTAATGAATAATACACTTGACTACTTTCCCTTGCTTTCATTAAGAAATATTGATAACATCTTTAATAAAACCCCTGCCGCTTCATGTGAGATTAATGGTCCTAGCTAATGGGCCACATCCCTCAAAACCTAAACACCAAGCAGCTATCAGCACAGATCACATCGTCTGCTGACAGCCAGAAGGGTGTTAACTAATATACTTTAACACAGAGTTAATGTCCTTCTGGCTCTCAACAGAAGACATCAAAGACCACTATGTCACACTTGGATGAGTAGGTTCATCCTTCAAACCCTGTCAGCTTTAGCAAAGCTTATTTTATTTACCCAGTTGGAACAAAAGAGAGCACTTTGGAGCTATGATACCCTGACAATGACATGACCATCTGTGTCCTGCATCCCACATTCCGTGACGGATGCTCGGAATGGGTATCCCATTGCTGAGGGCTGGCTATTAACCGTGGGGAATGCGTTTTCTGCGGGCACAACCCTGCCACATTTCAGACGAACCGAAAAACAGGTGAGGGTAACACGAGTACGTTTAGGTAGTTGCTCTTTCTCCAAACGCTGGTTTGATACCGCTGGTTTGATACCGCGGGTTTGCCCCCAGCATAGGGGTGGAGAAGCATGTTGCGTCATGGGAACCTTGACAATGACCTTTAGACTATATCAGAGAGTGCAGGGAAGATGCTTGAGGTGAAGCACTGGTGTCAACTTCCATCAAAAACAGTCGGACAAAGGGAAAAACACTGTTTGAAAATGAGATGTTGAAAATAAGTGTGACAAACTGAGGATGAAAGTGAGCAAAATATTTTTGCCCTATTTTCTAGGTCAGATGGTACTTAAGAACTTCCTAAAAGTATGAGGGCTTGGGAGATAAAGAAAATATGGTTGGTGTTTGTGATATATAGATATAAGAGGAAGAAATATAGGAAAACATAACAGATAACACAGATGGCACAGGCATCAATTCAAATGAGGTCTTTATCCCCTATTGAATAATTGTATGTCCTATGAAGCAATTTTAAAGTAGATATCTATCTACCCCCTTAAAAGGATGATCTACACCCTTACACGCAAATAACGAGATAAAGAGAGATAAATCAGAGACAGACATTGATAAGAATGGCATGGAAGAGGTACACACAATGGAGAGATATAAAAATGAAGAGAGATATAGGATTAAGAGAGAGAGGGAGAGAGAGCGAGGGATGGAGAGGGAGAGAGAGAGAGAGAGAGAGAGAGAGCTGCAGAGTGAGTGAATAAGTGGGGAGAGACATATATATATATATTTTCTCTTATTAAACAAAAAAAAAGAGACAAAAAATAAAAGTTATTTCTCTCTTTTCATATAACATGTAGTGCCATTAAAATAATGTCATCCAAACAAAAAGGTGTGGATACTTGACTTTATATAAACCTAACTCAACCCAGATTTAACACTCCCAACTCCCAACAGACTGACTATCTTAGCCTGATGTGAAAGTACTATTCCATGAGTGGTAGACAAATATCAATATTCTCTTATCACATGCACTGGAAAGATAAGGAATACTCTTGTGTATTAGAAGATAGATATATATCTCTTTAAATTTTTGTTTTCATTACTTCAATAAGTTGACAAACACGCATCAAAATAGTCATGTCTTTTCATAAGTCATCATTTTCTGAGAAACATCTCAGTGTTTCTATATCTTAAATACCTTCCTGTCAGACAATGTTACAATAAATTTATGTAGTTCCAAATATATTAGATAGTAGTTTTTACTGCCATTGATCAGGGAAAGATCCCCTCACCACTGTTGTCTCTCAGCCTAGCCAGCAGGAAGAAAACAATTCATTTCCTCATCGAGCACCTTTGAATGTTTGAAACAGATAAATGGCGCCATACAAGTGCTGTGGATCATCATCAATGATAGATAATGAAATAAAATAAACTATCTAGACATTACTCCAAATGGTCGATAATGTACTACATAGGAGCAATTGCGTATTAAGGCGTTTGGAAATCACCAAAATTACACCAAATTGATTAAATTGATTAAAATATTAAAATATGAAAAGCATTCAACATATAGGTACATGGGAATTCATTTCTATATTTTGTGGCATGATAAGTTTGTCCAAACTTATCAACTACTTACAGTCAAGAGTGAAATATGAGAGTATTTCACACAAAGTCCTTTTATGGGACATTTCTTCCATGATATTCTTTTACATCTGAATACAAAGATTGAAAAAATTCACAAATTTCATCTTTATTTCGTTGGCAGAACTCATCCTTCCCCTGGTGTTAAGTCTGGAATACACAATATCAAAGCTCATCTAACCATTACTCCCCTAGGGAAACAGTGTGAGACGATAGTCTGTATGTTCCAGGAACTAATAAAGAAAGCGTGATAATATGATATTGGAAGCACGCTTCTAACCCATGTACAACAAGGAAAGTAGGCAAATTTTAATGTTTCCTCACAGCATGAGCACGGGTATTGTTTTTCGGTCGCATTCGATTAGCTGCTTTTCAATTACCTGCTAAATGGGAAAACAAGAAACTGGGAATAGGGTGGATGGGTTGAGCTACCAAGGGAACCAACTTTGCTTGGTTAGGAATGTGTCAAGTAGCCTTCTCTGACAACTTGTTTATTCTAATCTCCGGTACTGCGGTTGATAATGGATACCGTTGATTTGAGCTTGAACCTATCTCATCGCTTACTTTGCACTGAAGGAGTTACATGCATACTATAAGAGGAGGACAAAGCTCTCTTGGTGAAGGTGTTTAATTGTGTGGCTTTTTCTTTTCAGAATGTCACACAACCACACAAAAACTGACTGATTTGTCCCTTGATTGAGAAAAAAAATCCACTAAAACTTCAAATCTTGATGTGAATTAGGAGAATGAGGAGGCAAGGTGTCAGCTAAAAGGAAAGGAATTTTTACTCTTCAGTTCGATCTGATCACAACATGGCCATACATGTATGAACATGCTAGAAAATACATGCATTTCTATTTCAATGGTATTTGTATTCTAATTTTCAAAAAATTGTTTAAACAGTTGTTCCATTATTTATGGTAACTGGAATGAAAATACATTGTTATATAATACCCTCATCATTTTTAAGTTATTAAGAAAGGGGCAACATATGATGAGGAATGCATAAGAAAGTGTTTTGAATAGTTGATGGAAAATGCCATAATTTCTAAGAATAACCCCTCAAAAATTAAAAGATAGACATTTCCACTGCAGGAAGTATGAAAAGAAAAGGACGCAACAACAGCTACAAAGAAAAAATACAAAAACAAAATAAGGTGCGAGGCCTTTCATTCAGCATCATATTGCCTTAGATGGCACCCCCTCAAATCCCCCCCCCCAAAAAAAAAACCCAGCAAGAGAGAGAGAGAGAGAGGGGCGACAGAGAGAGACTACATAACAGATTATCAAGAAAACAAACAGTTGACCATTTGTCAACAATTCTTTCATATCAAACTGAAATAGTAATTCTCTTAAAGTGCTTTCTTTGGTTACACTGTCATTTCATATGGAGTTTGCAGCTTGAATAAATTACAATAAATATGGTTGTGATAAATAAATAAATGTATGATGGTTCATGATAATGTGTCAATCCAAGGTATAGAGAATTCTGGAGTGCAACTGAATTACTTGAAATCATGATAACATTTTTAGATCAATATCAAACAGGTTTATATTTTTTCAATGTGCCCCCAAAGAGATAACTTCAGCAGAAATGATGGCCTGGAATGATTTAATATATCTTTTCACACAAACATTGACATCCAGACAAAACTAGTTGTAGAGTGCATAGCAATTAACAGCTACTTGTTGTCATTTAAATGATTCTAAGATGCCCCCATATTCATACAGTTAAAACATCTACATTATACATTCCATGAAGTCATAAATTAATACAAAAAGATAAGTACAGATGTTTTGCACAAACATGCCCTTAATCAAAGAAAAGAGAACATTATAATTTGAGCAGCAGAGCATGGATTATTTAATCATTTATATTATTCTCTTCATACTGTCAACTTTCAAAGCCAACAGACTTCATGGACACTTTCTCACTACACACTCTCATTCATTAATTCCCATTCATTGTGGAGAGAGAAAAACTCATCCAAAATGAAGTGAGCAAACCGGAAAAAAGATATAGAACATGCAATATTTGTTGCCCTGTGTAAACACATTACTGAAAGTGTAAGGCGGCCCCATTTGCACAGATTTGAGTCCCATAGGTAACACATTCTACTCATTGCTCAAACACAAGTGTGGCTTCTTGTCACTGAGTTTATACTCAAGGGGGACATGCAATGAATTATTTCTCACCACATCCACACTTCTGGAATATATGAAATGCTGGAAAACTATCTTCTAGAAATTACACCGCATACATCAAACGATGAAATTGAATTCAATATTAATCACAGTCATCAGTATATCTTGACAATTCTGTTGAAATAGTAATTGCATGAAGCAAACACACAAAATGGAGGAATAGCATAATGAAAAAAAATAAATAACCTAGACATTCTTTTGAGATGTAGCGTGGTAGCCTATCAATATCAAAAGACTACTGAATTACAAATAGTGAGTTTCCAATAATTTTGGAACAAGACACTGTGTCCTTCATTCTTTTGTTTACCAACATGCAACTCAGAAGTAAACAAGTGACCTCATTAAGTTTAATTGCAACATAAGGGGATTCCCAATTTTGTCTGTATGTCTTTGGTCAAGAATGGATCAAGCAATATGATTTGACTTCTCTTGTAGCATTTCTAAAACAACATATCTTAGTTCTTTGCAAAATCAAGAAGTTCTTATTTAAAACATGTTTAGGATGGTCATTTGCAATTCTGTAAAAAAAGAAAATGAGTGACGCTCTGAAGAAAAAACCCAAGACATTCTGTTGAGATGGAAGCCCATCTATTAAAAAAAAGAGCTTCCAATACTTTAACATAACACTATGTCCTTCATTCGTTTTACTAATAGGCAATTCAGAAACAAACGAGTGACTTCATTAAGTTTTATTGCAGCTTTAAAGGGATCCAAATGATTTCTGGATGTCTTCGATTTGAAAAAAAATGATGAAGCAATATGATTCTATTAGTGTTCATAGCAATTCAACAAAGACATATTTTAGTTTTTTGCAATATCAAGCAGTTCCTAATAAAACAATTTAAAAGAATATCTGGACCCTAGTGGAATCTACTCCTCCAAAATTCTTAACTGCCCAACTCCTTCGGTGGGGAACATGTAAACATGTTCAAGATGGTCATTTTTCACCTCTGTAATTGCTTTTCAATATCGGTCTCCAACACCATATCTCCCACTGGTCCACTACTCTTCAAGAAACACACAAAAGAGAGCTGATGAAAATAGGTTAATACAGGAAAAAACCAACACTTTCCCCGGGTGATTGAAGACAATGTGGACTTTTTATAGCTCTTGATTTAGTTTGAGGGAAAGAAACTGAACTTCAAAGTTCAAACTCTTTCCCTTAATGGATTGCAGATTCTGCATTCCTTCATTATGACACCAAACAACCATTACCATGGCAACCAAACTGTCCATCGCATCACAGGGTTTACACCACCGAGGGCTTGTTACACCTGCCTCAAAAGCAATGATGGGTGACTCCCAATGGCGCTGGCCTCATGTATATACTGCACTACCAAGGTATGTTCAAACACAGACCTCCATTATGTAATGTATAGGTATATGTGCACATTGCGGCACGCAACCCTGCCTGAAGGCCGTGGGAGCAGCCTGCTTGGCTCCAACATGGAGTCGTTCCCATACATCATCTCCCCGTTTTAGAGCCATACTCTCATTATGACCTGTCACATGGTTCACCACCTCCACTCCTATGCGGCCATTTATTAGTAATCTTTAATTAAGCGCATCATTAGCATCTCTCCAGTATGTGTTTCTTTTCCAGCTAGCTTCCGAGACTAGTTTTTGACGATAATGTTACTCTCAAAGTTCTCCAAGTTAGATGAATTGATAACATCTGTCTTCCTACACCATCAACATTGAATGGTTAACACTATTTCAGAGCCAAGAAAACCCTAAGGGCAGAAATATACTAGTAAATTCATTCAAACCTGACACCCAATCTAAAGTCATACTAAACAAAAGGAAAACTTAAACCAGACTAATGTCATTTGTTAACCCCAATGTTAAACAAAAGTTTGTACCTGGCGTTGGGTTTTAAATCAGTAGAATATGGGCCTAATGGTTTTAATCCCAGGAAAATAATGATATTCAAATATTCAGGGGTCTTATTTAGATGCATAATAGCTGAAGCTATGTTGTCTTTCAAGAAGAAATCCTTAAGAATCTAAGGTCACTATTTGATTTGATTTCGTTTGATTTTGTTTCCTTGAATTCCACTGCATAAACATTTAAATCCATTGGATACAATTTGATTTTGGTCAAACATACATTTTTCATTTACCCCAGCACAAGTTTCCCAGGATTTGTAAGAAACAATATATATTCTATTCACAATCAGAGAAAGAATTATTATTTTTAAGGAAATTTTAGAGAATGACAAGGGATGTGAATCATCCTATTTTTCTTTAATTTTGCTGATTACCCTAATGAAATAGAAAAAAATAGCATCTCTCACTGAAAAGACATTTCTATACATATCAACTAAAATTAATGAAATCTGACTACATCCTGAAAAATTGCAACTTTAAATGGTAAACCCTTGAGTGATATTTTTTGCATAAAGACCATGGCTATCAAGGTTTTATCCATACAGATAATCAGTATTATAAAGACTTTCAATTGTTAGTATGCATGCCTGAATAGCACAAAAATATGAAACTTAGGTAGCGAAATAATTATAGTGGCACAGAAAAACGCGTCCGGAACGCAAAAGGCATAATAGTCAATGACCCTGTTCTCACTCACTTTGAAAGTGGTCTTAGTTAGACCGCTCCAGAGGAACGGGTCTTGAGGAACGGTTTGCGAGGGTTCACACTCCGAGCAGTTTTTTATGGCTCAAACCGCTCCACGAGTCAAAGTGGTCTTGTTGCTATGGCAGCTCAGGTCAGCGGTTAAATTTTTTTCGCGGAATACTAAGCGTATGTGTACGGTACTACATGTTTCGCACGCAACGTCACTAGACCACTTCCGTTCAAAGTACGCTTCCGTTCACACTCGCACGTTAGAGCGCTCCAAACCGCTCTTAATAAGACCCGTTCCTCAAGACCACCTCCCGAGGTGGTCTTCTGGAGCGGTCCAGAAGTCCACTTCCTGGACCACTTTGACCGTTCTCACTCACCTAAGAACCGCTCCTGAGGAACGGGTCTTAGTTAGACCGCTCCAACGAAGTGAGTGAGAACGGGGTCAGAGATGTTTGTTAATTTATAGTTTTTTTTTTACATATCTGAATGAAAGTTGGGGTAACATGAAACCTAATCGAGATAGTACATGATTGTACCTACCAGGGCCCCGTTGCATAAAACTTACCATTGATGGTATCTTTGCCATCAATGGCAACTACCATGGTAACAGGGCTCAACAGCCAATCAAAATCAAGGTTTTCATGGTAGTTACCATTGATGGCAAAGTTACCATCAATGGTAAGTTTTATGCAACGGGGCCCAGCTCCATATCTTAACGATGTGGTTTTACCTCTGTGTGATACAATTATGATTTTCAACAATTGTGCATTTTGCGTTCTGGACGCATCTTTTCGTGCCATTACATTTGCTAAGCTTTCTCATGGAATGTTCAAGACAAATCAATAAATGATATATGTTGAATGATTTTGTATAAATAGTACATACATCAGCTGAATAAAGAGTCATGGCAGATTAAGAAACTTGAGCTTGTGGTCCAAAACTATATGCACAACACACATGGCCTCCTATGAGAAAATGTCAATTCTTAATTAATGCAATTTCCAGCAAGTTTTATTTTTTAATACTTTCCTGGTCTAAACAATCGACCTACAGCGTGATAAATAATGCCAAATTACTTTGACCCAGTTTCTCAAAACAAAACAAAAATTGAATTCCACATCCGGAACACAAAAGTTTCTATAGAACACAAATGTGCAAAAATGATTATGGACTAAAACCCTCACAGCTGTGATAGCAATCAGATAGCATTTCAATTTCCCCTGGTTTACATAACATATCATATTACTCATTTCTTCCACTAGTTTTAAAGCTTTTGTTGCAAAAAATATACGTGCCTAGGGTAATGATTTCGTTAAATCACACTTTGCTTATAAGTACGATTAACTATCTGAAGAGTAGACCTCTGGGCAATTCTGCATGGCAGAAATGTCATACTGTACTTTTTTCACAATTGATTTATCCTGTATCAATCTAAGAAATAAGTGCTCTCATCACAACGAGGAGAAGACATGAGAGCATCTGATCTCATCAAGGCAGATGCTGAAGACAAAAAGACTCGGAGAAAGGCCGTAAGAAAAATGAAATGTCCACCTCAACGGCATGGAAAAAACAGACACTAGATGATGATGATGATGATGATGAAGATGAAGATGATGATGATGATGATGACGACCATGACCATGACCATGATGATGATGACGATGACGTTGATGATGATGATGACGATGTTGATAATTATGATGATGATGATGATGACTATGACGATGATAATGATGATGATGAGCAGAACACAATGTTTCAATGATGTTATTGTCTGAAATGTTTTAGTAGTAAGTTTTCTGCAAGTTGAAACATCAAATATCCCTCTGAGATATCTGATTATCAACATTCTTTTTGACTCTTGAGCATGCCGTGTTACAGAAATGGCTTTTTTTTTCTTCAAAATGTTAATTTCGATGCAAGTGTATCACTTGATCATAAAATGGCTAACAATCTGTGAGTACATATTACCAAATGGTGAAAAGGATAACAAAATGTTGCTAGTCATGTGACTTCAAACGTGTTGTTACTATACAAATATCTGCTGACATTAATTAATGGGTTAAATCATATCTTGCTAAAATAGCTTCTATTCACTATCTCAAGAGTGAAGCTCCATTTGCTATCATTTTCTTCTGGGTTAATTACCCGGTATACAAATTATTGATCTTGGATAGTGAAAAGAAACTTGCTCTGACAATGAAAAAGCACAGAGCGCAAGCAAATGATGGAGTGGAGCATGCCACGTCAAAGAAATGCAATTTTTGTGATGGTGTGGCGAGAAAAGAAGAAGAGGAGCAGCATGGATGCCGCCAACGTCCGTCTCCGTTGGACAGAACCACTTGAAGGTCATGAAGCGTGGAGGTGGGAGACTAACACTTGAACATCTGCCCTAACAAGTCATAGTAGATACTATTAGCTTTCTTGCAGCACAATGCTATTTAAACATCACATATACAAAAAGTAAGACTGGGAGGAAGTTTGTACTCGAATTATCGACTGTCTGAGATACCACTACATACCATTTCATTTTAACCATTCTAATTGAAATGCAAGTTTGCTTATGGCAGTTTGTGAGCTGAATAATAATAATTAATATCCTGTTCTTGTATACGTCTCTATGTGCTTCCAAAGAGCTTTGGAAATGATTACCCTAGCTTTAGCTCCGGCAGCCGTTATCAGCGCACAGCGCATTTCAAGGAGTGGCAGAACCTTCACAAAATTATGCTTTCTCGATGACTTCGGATTACAGACAGCTGCATAATTCATGTGATAAATGGTGATCATTACTTTTACATGAGTCTATAGAGAGAATACATGATTACAAGTTGTTACACTCTCTAAAAAGGAAGAAAACAAAAAATAAATACCCTAATTTATTTTAAGGCTTGATTCCCCTTAAAGATACTATGTCCCTTTTGCAGCCAACATCAAATTCTGTAGAACTTTGCAGGAATTATGAATATGTCATGTATGTCCTATCTGTGACATTTAAACGTTAGCAGTGTCCTAATATTCAAATTATGCAAGGAAACCCGTTTACTTGCTAGACTTCACTGTCAGACACTATTGAGTGACTGACTGGCTTTTTTCTTTGGTAATAACATACATAAAATGAGCTGTAAAGGGTACATGAGCATTTGTCTACATCAATAACCCACTTCTTGTAATGGCCAAAATTAAACTGATTGAATCTTTGCGCAGCATAAACGTACGACCATTCGGTACAATGGTCTGAAAAATCAGACTATTACTTACTGGCTCTATAGCTCCTAAGTCGATTCGACAACTAATAGTCGTTATTTTCCCACTTAAAGACATTTTCAAGCCCCCCTTTTTTCAGGGAAGTTCTAAATTAGTATTGTCTTTCAAATGCCATTGGAATTTAACCTTTTCATTTTTTGGGCCTGCAAATGGGACATAGTACCTTTAACATGATAATATGACATATGTATCCTTTGAACAAATCTATGATAGCCAAAAAGTAATTTTTCCATGATTTTCCATTTGAAGAAAAAAAAGAGTAAATTATAGCATTCAAACAAGTAAATAATATGAGAATGTGAGCTCCTTGAATTTTTGCAAAATTACAATTACAAAGACCTAGTTTATTTGCATGGGTCCTCTGGTTTCAGCCTACAGTTTCACTTAACTTTGCACATTGGACATTATCTGAGCTGGCCAATCATGATATATTGTTATTAAACATGCATATCCATTGTTTAAGCCTTTGCTTGTTTAATGTGTATTCAATCTGAATCACTGTGCGTACTCAATTTGTATTGCAGCATGCACTAGAATAATGAGACAAAATCTTATATCAGGATTTATTCCTTGTGGTTATTGTCTACATTGCCAATGGGGTAAAACAGAGTTTTCCCCAGAAGAAGCAGTGCATAAGAAAAATTACCCAAGGCAATTGATTACCGGCAAGGCCAATATAAATAATAATGTAACATGCTGTATATCTTATTATGCAACACTGAACATAGTGCTCATGGCTAATGACTCTTGAGTTGAGAGACAGAAGGGCGATAATGAACACCACTTTGTATATAGAGTTAACAACCTTCTGATTCTCAAGCAGACATATTCAAGACTACATGAAGAAGAGGAAACACAATGTAAGCACTGATTATCAAGATGTAGTGAAGCGGCATCATCGTTTCGATTGAATCATAAGCATTTGTGATTTTTTTTTTCTCTCTCCAGACTCAACGTCCTGTTTTCTCAGTATGTATTAATTCATCCTTGAAAGACAATCAATCAATGCTTTCTGTCTATCAATCAATACGGCGATGATAGGCTCTTTGCTTTATCTTTTTCGATTAGCTAACAAAATTCAAATGAACTCATTGGAAAGGAATAAACTGAATTGATTTCTTCTACATACAATCAAACATCGCAGACCTGGCTACAACATTTTCACTCTACTTCTTCAAAATATTTTTTAAATATTCTTTGTAAAGTAATGTATCAATTAATGCAATGAAATGAAGGGTATCATCCATCCTGAATCATTGTTATTTTTTTCTTCAAACAGTCAATAACAAATTTCCTGAAACTGTACACTACAATTCTTATTAGTTTTTTTTAAAATCAGCCTTGACAGACTAATCTTTTCTGATCTTTCTACATGTTATGGGAGCTATTTTTGTGGAAGCAAATTTGGATTACATTGATCTACTTATGAACTGACTAGCTGTAAACTTTGTATTGTCTGTTTAATTGATGTGACATGATCACTTGGACTTGGGGAAAAAATATTACAATTCAGTCACAGTAGGAAATGATCAACATTTCTGTGCAAATGATTTTAAAAGACTGAATATTTTCCACTTACTGTATAGTAAGAGCAATCCCTTCCAATAGCTGGAACTTCATTAGAATGTGAACACACTTATTGAGTCGTCTTACTGTTCATCACTGCATTCATTCTCTCCTCACAACAATCTCATTCAAGGTTAAGATCAGGTGGGAGTAGGTGTCTTCTTGTCACCCTACAGACTCCATCACCACCTGTCAGCAAGACCCCCAATCCCCGCCTCCTCCTCCCTGTCCCCATCTCTCAAGATTCCACACTGATACAACCATCAAGAGAGACAATAGGAAGTACTCCAGACACTTCTCTTCTTTCTCTCAAAACCAGGACAGAGAATAATACTTCCACAACTCGAAAATCTACCCAAGATTTGGCATGATTTGCTATGGTAAGAAAAATCAAAAGAAATCAGAAAAATATTTACCGGTACTCTAAAAATCTCATCTCCAACACCCCAATTACAATTGGTTTTATCCTCGTGTATTTGTTTCTTCTTTTTTTTTCTTCCAAAAATACATTTCTTTTCTTCTCTTTTCCTCCTTCTTTCATTGTTTCTTTCTATTTGTCTTTCTATACTTCTTTATTTTCCTTCTTTCATCTTCATTTGTATTCTTGTTATCTTGCCAACTCAAGCAGCTGTAAGCAAGACCCCAATCCCCACCTAGCTCCTCCCTGCCCCTGTCTCAAAGATTCCACAATGATACAACAATCAAGAGAGACAGTGGGAAGTACTCCAGACATTTCACTCCTATCTCTCATGAGAAAGACAACAAAAACGATGCTACCACAACTTCAAAAGCTTCCCAAGATTTGGCATGATTTTTAGGGTATGAAATGTAAGAACAAATCTTCTAGGTACACACAATTCTAAAAGCTGCCTGAGATTTGGCATCATTTGTTTTTAGTGCAGGAGACGTAAACAAGAAAAGAAAAAAGGAAAAGCTCCCACACAAATGAGAATCCAAAAGCTGCCTGGGACTTGGCATCATTTTTCTGTTAGGAAATATTTAAAAGAAATCTCTTGGACCCCGTTCTCATTCACTTCGTTGGAGCGGTCTAACTAAGACCCGTTCCTCAGGAGCGGTTCTTAGGTGAGTGAGAACGGTCAAAGTGGTCCAGGAAGTGGACTTCTGGACCGCTCAGAAGACCACCTCGGGAGGTGGTCTTGAGGAACGGGTCTTATTAAGAGCGGTTTGGAGCGCTCTAACGTGCAGTGAGAACGAAGCGTACTTTGAACGGAAGTGGTCTAGTGACGTTGCACGCGAAACATGTAGTACGGTACATACGCTTAGTATTCGCGCGAAAAATTTACCCGCTGACCTGAGCTGCCATAGCAACAAGACCACTTTGACTCGTGGAGCAGTTTGAGCCATAAAAACTGCTCGGAGTGTGAACCCTCGCAAACCGTTCCTCAAGACCCGTTCCTCTGGAGCGGTCTAACTAAGACCACTTTCAAAGTGAGTGAGAACGGGGTCTAAGATACATGCATCTATTCCCATCTCAGCTCAAGAAAAAGAAAACCAAATCAAACTGGGAGTGCATCTCAACGATAAGCAAAGGCCAGCAGAAGTCAAGAACCATCGTCTCTTGTCAGTTTTCTGATCTTATCTTTCTCTGCTAAAATCTGCAGCAGTCATGTTTACATACTTTATTTCATGCGCTATATTGGAGCAGATATTTTACAAGCAGACCCCTCCTCTCATATAGGATTAATACATAGAATATGAAAAAGGTATGGCATTTGCCACCAAGCTAGATGTTTAGAATTAAAACCAATCTTGTTAGCAAATTGTTAGCAATGGACAGTTTGGCAGAAAGAAACTTTCAATACCAACGTTTTGGTACAATTATTTTGCAGCAAGAAATTTAAAACCATTTGTAAATTTAATTATTTTCACTATGGAGAATGAGAACTGCTGAATAATAATAATAATAATAATGGTGGCTTCTTATATAGCGCACATGTCCGTCACGTTGTGACGCTCCTGGCGCTTCCCCCGATTATTACCCTGGCTTTAGCAAGGCAGCCACTGCGGCGCTCTAGCATTTCAAGGAATTAATTCCTGCCAGGTACCCATTTACATCACCTGGGTTGAGTGTGGCAAATGTAGACCAATGTCTTGCCAAAGGACATTAGTGCCGCGGCGGGACTCGAACTGCGGACCTTAAGATCGACAGTCTGTCGACGTATCCACTCGACCACGACACCTCTATTTTATTAAACTAATAGAATACTTCCAAAGTGGCTTGCAAGACAAAAAGTATTATATACCTAGTAATCATTAGGGGAGTGATATGAAGGAAAACTGTGAGTTACAAATCAGACACAATTCTTCTACTTCCTCCGGGGCAGACTTCAAATTAATATTTCTTTAAAAACGTGTTATTCAAAACCATGCACAGTGGGATATGTTGCCGATGACGATGACACGCCTGGTTTCATGCAATTTGAGAGTTTGATTGTTTGATTGAAATCTTTTATCACATCAGTCAATAACTCATAAAAAAGCAATTAAAAACCCTGTCCCCAAACACCCACACACACACCTACAGGAACTACACTCTTACTTTAAAGCTCATTAATAAATTAATTCCATATCATTCATTACTCTGATAAAATATTAATCAATATTCCATTTTTGGAATACATTTTGTTTTGTTGTTCATTTTCAGCCGACATCCAGTAGAAGAAAAATAAACTTCATGAGGAGAGAGAGAGAGAGAGAGAGAGAGAGAGAGCGAGAGAGAGAGAGAGAGAGAGAGAGAGAGAGAGAGAGAGAGAGAGAGAGAGAGAGCTCAATGCCACTGAGAAGGAAAATATCTTTTCCATCTCGCTCCCCCTCTCTCAAAAGGCCATTGTCTGCCCACAGGGGTTTAATAAAGAACAAAAATGTATTGCCAGCATTTTGATGTATTATCGGATTTTAACAGATTAATAGTCTCCTCCAATAGCTGACACATGGGTATTGTCCAGAGACAATGGAAACAATGAGTAACCACAACTCATTGCTATTCACATAATGGAGACAGAGAGAGAGAGAGAGAGAGAATGAATGAAATGGAAAATGACTATTGTGACTATTGCAACAATAGAATATAAAAGTATAGGTATTATTTTTTATTCTTAGGATCAATATCAATAATATAGTTACATTTTATAGATTGTGCACATATCCATCCCAAATGGATGCTAAAGGCACCTAAAAAGATCTACTATTACTCATACCCCTTTCAAACTGGCCTGATTTTCTTGGATGCCCCAGATGCATCCGATGAAACGGCCACTATGAAAGGTACAGAGGAGAAAAAGCTGATAGAATAGCCGATGAAAAGAAGAAAAATAGGCGATTAAATTCTCCTGCTCAAGAGCAGGAGAAATTCTCTTTCTATCTGTGTGACACCAATGAAACAGCCACTGTGAATGCGTTCAGGAGAAAACACTGATTAAAAGACCGATAAAAATGGTCAAAGGTCGCAGTCACACGCTCTTTATAGTAACCAGCTGTGTTTGTTAACTTATTGTTGAACATGCTGCATGCTAGCTAGATGGGGCGCGGGCTTAAAAATTGTGCAACAATTCTTCACTTCCGGCAAGGCCTCACCACAGCGAGTGAATTTCACCGGCAATATGAAAGCGACAGCGGGGAACAGGGCGGTTTCACCTTTGTTTACATAAGGAAAATTCAATCGGTATTTTCATCGGTGTGACTCCGATAGAACCAGTTTGAAAGGGGTATCAGACTATTGTCAAACAACCCCAGGGCATTGAATGCATTCCAGGAGTCTTTTCCTACCTGGTACTCATTTACTACTCCTGAGTTGAGAGCAGCAAATGTAGATTAATGTTTTGCCAAACGATATTGGTGCATGTGGCTATACAGGCAGGTACACAACATGTACAGTAAACTAAAATTAGGAGATTGGGGTTACCTTGAGGTTTTAAGTCATCAACAGTGGGTTTTGAGCACAGTAAAACTAGGGACCTAGTCTATACCAAATTATTATTTTTCCCTTTTTCGGCTGTATAATATTATAATGATAACTTTAATGTAATATTTTTAATCGGGGTGTCGCCCTTGGTTAAAGATGAACTAAAATTCTTTTATTTCTAACTAAATCATAAGGATATAATAAAAAAAAAGACCATCCTCAATTTGAAGAACATTTTCTGCATTTCTTACATTTCCATTACATTTTCAACTCCTTAAATATCTGCTTCAAATACAGTTTCAGTTTCATTGTTCGAAGTTATAATTCTTTATAAGAAATACTATTGATCATAGGGGATAAAAAGGAAAGGGCTTGGTAAATTTTTAGATATTTAAGATGTAAAAAAATCAGAGTATCTATATTCTGATACACACTGATAGTGTTATTCTGTGATAAATATAATACTGCAAATAAAGACTTGAGCATCATCTGGTGGCACAGCATGCACCTTGCCTGTCTTCCAAACTTCCTGTTAGATATATAGTTGTTTTTAACAAAATGGTTCATGATATATTTTTTCTTAGTTTGTTTGTCTATTTCATCACCCGGGTGGCAGAAGGGCGTT
Source organism: Mesocentrotus franciscanus (assembly GCA_037976565.1). Taxonomy (NCBI): domain Eukaryota; kingdom Metazoa; phylum Echinodermata; class Echinoidea; order Camarodonta; family Strongylocentrotidae; genus Mesocentrotus; species Mesocentrotus franciscanus. Next base: position 24,050,823 of record CP137669.1, on the reverse strand, counting down.
AGCGACTCAAATACTACTTTTCGAATTATTCACACTTAAAGATTTGTTTTATATTTAAACTGCTTTCCGTCCGGAAAATTGGTATAAAACTTAATTAAAAGACTAACAAAAATGTTATAGTAGAACACCGCCACAAATTTTGTTCGGAGATAAGTCAGTTTTATAAAAGTTTGAGGCGATTTAGTGCTAACGCCCTTCTGCATAGCGCATCATTTTTTATTTGAAATTCGAGCTAACGCCCTTCTGCCAGCCAGGCGACGATTTGTTTGTTTGCTTCCTCATGGAAAGTACTAGAACAGGGATGAAAACCAAACTGATGAGTTGGCTTTTCTCCATCTGGCTGTTGCAGTGATAAGCTTCAATATTATTGAGAGGGGGGAGGTGAAGGGGGAGTATGGGTGAAGAAGATAGATTGAGAGAGAGGGGGAGAGAGAGAGGGAGAGAGAGAGGGAGGGAGAGAGAGAGAGAGGGAGGGAGAATGGAGGGAGAGAGAGAGGGGAAGGAGAGAGAGAGAGAGAGAGAAAGAGAGAGAGAGAGGGGGAGGGAGAGATGGGAGAGGGGAGAGGAGAGAGAGAGAGAGAGGGGGAGGGAGGGAGTGAGAGAGGGGGAGGAGAGGGAGGGAGGGGAGAACGATTAGAGAGAGAGAGAGAGAGAATGAGAGAGCAAGACAAGATGAATAAGAGGTAGACAGGGTCAGTCATGTGAATGAAATGTTATGGTGTCATCAAAATCACAAACATGTATCAAAATAACATTTAACAAAGTGCTTTCTTTTTCTTTATCCATCTTGATACAAAACTATTTCATGAATCCATGTCAAATTTCAAGAAGAATGGCAAGCTTTTCTTTGAACTATAGTATTATTAATAATATACTAATATGTAACATAAAGTTTTGGCAGCTCAAGCTGAATAAAAATAGTAAGGACTATCTTCATAAACTGTGTTGAAAAGAACAGTCGAATAAATTTTAGAAAGGAATTCCAACTATTGTTTCCAACACATGTTATCAAAAGTCAAATTGTACTTTATAATATCTCTTTAATATTATCTATTGCATTGATTCATTTTTTCCAGCGCCATGACTTTGAACAATTCTCTGTAACATTTTACCAGATTTTTAATCTTAGGTGTACAGTGTACTCTCTTTTAATCACTTTAGCATTTTGCATACTAGAAGCAATATCTATCAACGTAGCCCATCTTGGAATCCTTTTTCGCACATCATCATTCAATTTAACGGTAACCATAGCAACACACTAACACAAACTTCCCCACACACCTTACCTCAAGAATCCAGTTAACGATGTTAATGTTCATCATATCATGTTAGAGAAGATGGTTGTCACATGTGTGACTGCCAAATTTTCTAGCTTATCTATTACAGACATGTCCCTTTCTTTTCTCTTTTCCCCCCTCTTTTTATCTCTATCCAAGTGATGTCATAGGCCTGGAATATGTCATCCCCTCATTATGCTCCTTCCTTGAAAGAGAGGGCAGTCATTCCATGTACCTGTAATGCGGTTCTCTTCAAATCTGATATGGAACAGTGCTCTTTCCAAGTATTAGAAATGTTCCGCTTCTTCACAGTCCCTTAAATCTACTAATGACATTTCATCTCCCCAAATTGAATTTCTTTTTCACTCATCCAGTAATCAATATAATTGAGTATTTCAAATGACCATTTTGTAACCATTTAGTTGGAAATCATAGTATTCATCAACCATCATTAAGCTACAGTTTTTTGTGGCTTTTCTTCATTCTTCTATTCATTTGAGGACTACTGAATCTTTCCTCTGATTTCAGTTGGTGGGACTAAATGGGCTAAATCTGTAAACAAAAAATTCCCGCAAACTTGTTGAACTTGTTGGAAACCTTTTCATCAATAATTCTGAGAGATTGACTTCATCATTGGTGGGGAAAAAAGAGGATCAGCACAAATAAAAACAAAGAAAATACTACCTCCCACACACATTGAAAGCTGAGAGAACACTTCGAACAAGACCCCTATTGTTAATGGGCAGAGACCTTCCTGTTTTTCATAATCTAGATTGTCATCATTAACCCATCATCTACTCTAAATTTTTCAAAACAGGAAACACTAAAAACTGCTCTCAAAAGTGTAAATTTTTTCTCACAAGCGATTGTTGTGGATAAGGTATTGTCTTTACAAAACAGTTACATATGTTTGCAGTTACTGTTTCTTCTACCCACATTAAATTTATAAATAAGTCTCTTTCTCTCCTACCTTTAACAAGTGTATATAATTTTTGTTTGTCAACTTTTTGTCAAGTTTTGTTTGTCACCTGGGCTAAATCTGTAACAATTTTTCCTGCAAACTTGTTGAACTTGTTACTCAATTCTGAGATGGAAAATACCATCATTTTATATAATTCTTACAAACGATATTCAACAGCTAGGATGACAGCAAGGGTCAGTATACAAAGAAATATTCATTACCATGGCTAAATGCCAAGGAAATGAAAACTGGAAAGCATATGGTCTTTCTCTTCTATATTAGTCTAAAGTCAATGTGTGTTGAGAGCCAGAAAGGCATTACCTCATATTCATTATACACAGATTTAATGTATTTATGGCGCTAAATGGACGATATCATCTTCAAAGCTCCGTCTCATCTTACTTATGCACCCACAGGGTATCGCACATTGATGTCATAATCTATACAGTTGAGGAAATGGCCGGCAAACATCACATCTCCAGTTCTCCTATTTTTAACACCCCGATAGACCAACTTGTTTGTACTTGCTCTGTGACTTGAATGCACCTGAACACCAACCAATAGAGTTATACACTCGGTGGGCTTTGGAGCAAATAAAAGTGACACCTAACCTTTTTCAGTGTCAGCCTGGACACTTCAGACATCAGATACTAGCAGAATTTTCAAGAACTAGAAGCCTGTAAGAAAATGCTTTTGAAACCCTTTCCAAAAATTGGTAGAATTCACGTGTATGTCTTTATCTAAAAGAATAGTGATAGTAGTATATTCCCAGTAGTATATTCCCAGGAATATACTTTTAATGAGTTTCATTCTACTCAAATAGGGATATCAAAAATAAGAATATCAAGTAAACTGATTGTTTATAGACCCCACCCCCTATCCCCCAGACTTTTACGGACACTGTGTATTACCACAAATAATGTACTACAGAAGACGTTTCCATTAATAGACAAAGGTTAATCACGGCAGGTGTCTATGTGTGATAGTTTTGATCTTTGTGGCTTTCAAGGTTTAATCAAACACCTCCTGTCTGCTATAAACGAAACACGTGGTATCGCAGTACTCGATAACGGTCTATCTTACCCACAATGCAATCCAGATTGTAATGACTTACGCATCCCGTTCTCACACCCACGATTTAGTACATAGCGTCGGAAGCGATGATGTATAATTGCTTCCTCCTTGTAAGGATGTCCTTCTTATTTTTCCTATGGACTTGTGAACTCATCGCGAGTCCAAGCATGCTTCCCGTATAAAACTCGTAATTATTGTCTTGTTTACTAGACCAAACACAGAGCACAAATAAGCAAGGAGAGGTTTATACCTATGATTATTACATTTTCACATCTACAATGACGTCAACAAAAGTTTCATCAACAATGTTGCTTTCAAACTAGAACGCAATAAAATACAATGGATATTGTAAATGTTTTAATTTTTAAGGACCGTTAGCTCTAAAAAGATCTCTGTCTTTTCTCATCTATCTGAAGCAATGCAAGTACACATAGTTCCTTTTTCCTGTTTGTGAAATCAAACTACGTCAACAAATGACACACTTACCTTTAATGAAGAATGCAGAATGGAGATCATATCAGCAGTCGGACACGGGAAATGATAAACGATTGATCGATCGAGAGAGAGAGAGAGAGAGAGGGCAAGAGAAAAGATGGGGGAAAGAAAAATAAAAATTAATATGCAATATGAAGTAGATATAACAAGATATCAGTATATCAGGAATAGTACACACAAGAAGAAGAAAAAGATGATACATAACATACATTTTTAATGTCTTTTTGTACAAGTATCAGGAAGACGATCTCATGTCTAAACAACCACCCACCAATCAGGGGCTACAATTTTGAATAATATTGCATTATATACAAATATTACTTCCATTATTGCAGAAAATAGCACCTAAAAAGAAAACAATATCAAAGAAGATTTGTATTTTCCCCTATTTATAATGACAATCATATGTCTCAAATTATATTGCAGTTTTTAATTGATAACTTGCTATGATGGACCTTAATGGCAGAACATTCAATTCCTTTATCAGAGATGTTTGTTGTATGAAATACCCTCGATTTACCCTTGTACCCTTGTTTGACCTTTTGTCAATAAAGTTATTATGCATTATGGCAACTGTTTTGAAACCACTTCAGTGGATGAAATTCATTTGTGGCTATTTGGTGGTAAAGAAAGGAGAGTAACTGCGGGTTAATTACAAACATGATCATATACTACTTCCTATGTCAAAAGGATTCGGGGGGAGGGGAGGGAATGCTACTGGCAGTCCACCTTTATTGCAATGTAACCAAGTCATAGGCTAACATGTAGGCCTTATGGTCAAGCATCTTCTTTCATCTAGAAACTTAGAAGGGCAAGGAAGGAGGGATTTGGACTCCCCCTGGCTGGTCATCAAGCTCTATATTGTTTATTTAAATGTTACTGGCTGACAAGACATTCACCACATAAGCCAAATAAAACCATTATCAATATTGTTATTATTGTATTAGCCTCATGTTAACCACTTTCTTTCATCTATAAAGAGCACAACAGAGGAGAGACACAGGGATGTGGACCAATTTTGGCTAAGAATCAAGCTTTGTTACTGCTTGACATGCCATCAGTCACATGAATGGGCCTAAGGATAACCATCTAGAAAGGGGGAGGGGCACCGTTGGGTAGAAAAGCTTGCAATATTACCAGTCATTGGCTAACATGGAACAAGTCACATAGGCCTAGTGTTAACCACTTCCTCTATCTATAAAGAGCACAACAAGGGAGAGAAGCAGGGACATGGACACATTCTGGCTCAGGGTCAAGCTGTATTGTTTAGTGAAATGTTAACCAGTCACCAGCTGATGTGGTAACAGTCACATGGGCCTATCGATAACCAGCTCTTTGCTTCTAGAAGCCCCTGATCACAAGTACAATATAATAACAAAACCCCTTGTGTTACAGGTCATACTGGATTAAATGTGGTTTATGACTCCATGTTTCATGTGACATGTGTGGTACGTGCATGATTCAGGATAAAGGAATTTAGGATAAAGGAATTACTTTTAAAATAATCTCATATTACAATTCCTGATAGTTTGTTAGTTATGAGCAGAGTTGCTCTTTTTTAGAAGAAAGGAATAAACAACCATTTCCATGGATGAAGAGAACGGGTTAACCTAAAACTTGACAGACTGATCACACTTTTTCATTGTAATATTACTAATATAAAGCATTAAATAAAAAACGTATCAGGACAATTACCCCCTAGACAATCACCCCGGAAAATTACACCCCAAGGACAACCACACCCCTGGAAAATTACCCTGTAGGACAATTATCCCCCCTCGTGGACAATTACCCCCTAAGACAATAGGTCATTTTTCATAATGTAACCAAATTTATGCATATGCCTCTGTGAAGCGCTTTGATATTAATTATTTCATTCACCTGTTACATATAAATGTATCTCAATAGTCAGAATGCGAATTGCATGCATTAGTTGTTGCTAGGTAGGACAAACATTATTGCTTGCCCTACATACAACACGTTATGTATGCAATTTGCATTCTGACTATTGAAATACTATCATAGTATCATGTGATTGAAATAATTTGTATCGAGGCACTTGTGTACAAATTTGGTTACATTACGAAAATGGCATATTGCCAAAAGAAAAGATATCATGTGCGACCCCCCCCCCACACATACACACACACACACACACACAGAGGGGTGGTTGTCCTAGAGGGTAATTTCTGGAGGGTAATTGTTTTCCGGGGTAATTTTTACGGGGGTAACTTTCCAGGGGATAATTGTCCTAAAACCAATGAAACTGATCAAATAGTTCTTGGTTGTTGTCACCATCATGTCCCTTTCTTTATTAACCAATAATATCAACAGATAGTACCATATTTCTTGTGTAGATCATGATATCAACACAATTTAAAGCAAAGGCTCTGAAAATCTAGACTGCTATCAGGTGGAGCTGGCAACCAGAAATTGGAAGATTAATCATATGAAAGGGGGGGGGGAGGTGCAACTCAAGAGAAAACCTGGAGATGTCTTATATTATAATTACAGCAATAAACCTTCTAACTCAGTTTAAAGGCAAAGACCAGTTTTGGAAATGCCCCTCTCTCAAAAAATTGAAATGGAAGCTCTCATTACCAATCATGTGAAAGAATATGTTTTTACTAATACGTGATGATACAAATTTTGCCGGGAAAGTCGGGAAACCGCCTACTAATTGATATATTTGGTAAATTATTATATCTATTGGGACCAAATAGATATCGCGCAGGTGGTCGCGTAGTCCCATATACATCTTTCTGTGTACAATGCTTGTAACTTTATCAAGACTGGGCCAAATTTCTTATCATTTTGATGATTCCAGAACCTTGCAGTACACACCAATACTTATATGCTAGATGATCAACCTTTTCTGATCACAACGTTTCTTTCACAATGCAATCGCATGACGAGAACAAGTCTTTCTCTTTAACAGAAAAGATCTGGGAACCTTCCTCTTTGTACCATCCCACGTAATTCCTGACTTCAGAAAAAATCTTAGCACAGGTAGTACATACATATGCCCGGGAGGTCAAGTCAATGTCACTGAACATCTCACTACTACTAACAAAGGAAGGACGACCAAATTCCACAACACCCTAAATCAAAGCCAATCAAGTATGAATTGCAGGATATTGTTGAACAAACAGAGTATCATGCTTCCAGTATGCTGATACATGATCATCATGTTTTCTTATTGATTTTCAAACAATGAACATCTTTGATATTAATCTTCTATGACTTCTTTGACACACTCATTCCTGGTAGCCTATTGGTAGGAGAATCTTTGTTCATCTCACATGCATGTCAACATTTTTCTTTCCCCCAAAAAAAAAAATCTCTTTTACTTTTATAAAAATATGTAATTGTCCTATGTCAATATTTTTACAGTGATCATTTTAGGCTTGGCAAGAGCTTTCATGTTATGCATTGGATTCAAGGCATTTACCGGTATATCAATTTTTTGGACATTTGGAGTACAAATCAGAAGATTAACTATTTGGATACAATTTCATATTGCTTATAGCATGCATTTTTCCATTTTTCCATATACCCCAGCCCCATTTATCTCATGCTTCGTCGCCCGGCTGGCAGAAGGGTGTTAGCGCGCGTGCGACTCGAAAACTACTTTTCGAATTATTCGCATTTAAAGATTTGTTTGATATTTAAACTGCTTTCCATCCCGAAAATTGGTTTAATACTTAAAAGACTAATAGAAATGTTATTGTAGAACACGGCCACAAATAAGTCAGTTTTATAAAAGTTTGAGGCGATTTAGTGCTAACGCCCTTTTGCTTAGCGCTTCATTTTTTACCTGAAATTCGAGCTAACACCCTTCTGCCAGCCAGGCGACAGCTTGGTATTCAAAAGGTTAAAATTACTTGTAAATGAATGGGGTTTGGACACCGCACTGTTGATGAGGTGATGGGGGAGGGGTGGGGGGGAGTGGGAGTACTTGAGGTGGTGTTTGCACTCTTGAACTACTCTGACACTGCTTCAGAGGATATTTATGTCTTACTATGCATGAATACAGTATCTTAAACTGTCATGGAAGCTAGAGGGGCATTATCTATGTGTTAAAATATATGAGTTTATGCCTTCTTGGCTCTCAACAGACATGGGGGGTTCTGCCTCAAGACAGGCAATCAACTAACAACTTAATACAAAATAGTTTGAATTAAAATGAGTGATTTGATACTGTTCAACCATCATACATTCAATCTCATTTAAAATCATTCAAAAGGTCTATCACATAAGTATGCAAAAAGATCACAGATATAGTAAGTAATTTGTCACTTCAACCAAACCTGCACTCAATGTTCAAGACTGCAAAAGAATGAGATTTGGAAAAGGAATTTGAAAGAAAGACTATGATTGCTGAGAAATGAGCAAAGAAAGCTGATAAAAATAAAGCTGCATGGTTCAATCGTAAATGTCCTTTTCAGTGTATGTCATTCTTAGAGAGTTTTCATAGGTCCAACCAATTTACTGCATAATTCATTTCAGAATAACCTTTGTGCAGTTCCTCCTAAAAATGGCAGTTTTACTGCCATAGCTAAAAAAATAACCATGAAATTTGGGAAAAGAAGAACAATGTTTTAAAGCAGGAACTATAAATATTATGTTTACAAGTGAAAGTGACAAGCTGGAAAAGGAAGGAGGGCTTTCTTTCAAATTCACTCATTTCACAGGAAGGACATAAACAATAAAACAAAAATTGGTGTTAAATCTAAAATTCCCTGACAGAAATTAGGAACTTTCTTTTCACAGAACCAGTAAGATTTATTAAATTATAAAAAGTAAAGTAAATTCCCTTCGGTTATTGATTCTTAGAGAACTATTTCCTGGACAAGTTTATAACTTATATCATATCATTTATGACCATGATTATAAAATAAACTATAAATTAAAGAAAAATAGTATTGAAATTTCCCTCCAAAATATATCAAAAAAGTAATTTGATGGTTGGTATTCTAAGTCACAAATGTTTCTTCTCCCTTTCTGGTGCTACTAAATATTCGTGAACTAGTAAAATGAGGGTTTGTTTAAGTTGATAAAAAAATTAAGTATGAAGATGAAAATGTACAGAAAAAATATTTTCTCCAGTAATGTCTATTTTGAAAACCCATAAACATATATTAATTGTATGTTCCTTTACACTGCAAAGGCGATGTTACAATCGAAGAATGAAATTAAAGGTTAGACTAAAAGATTTTGCTATGGGTTTGAAGAAATACCCACAGAATAGGAAATGGACTGTCGGTAACATGTATTTCACACTTTGACAAGATTAGTAATGTACACTAGATATATCTAAAACTCTCCTTGAGTTTTACCCAAGTCATTTTTAAACATTTCTTTTTATAACAGTCATGACAAGAGGGCAAAATATATCTTTGAGCAAACCTTACAATAGTAACAAATGACAACTAAGAAAAAAAATTGAATAAGAGGTAATACACTTAGATGGAGGTGGGTTTAGTGACCCATTGAAAATTGAAAATTGAAACATTGAAAATTCTGAATTTTTTATGAGAACTTTTCACTTTAATGATATCCTATTTTCGTCTTAGGCTTTACATTACCCCCAAAATTTTACTTCATCTTACCATGAAATCTATTTAGAGTGCTTCAAAAAGGGAAGTGATTTGCGGAAATAGAACGGTAAGATCACAGATGGTAATGACATAAAAAATAGTATCAGACTGATTTATAATTTTGAATATCCCAGGCCTTATTCTGTATTTTATATTTAATCATGTCTCTACAATATCTTTATTCTATAACATGACTTGCATCTTTTTTGTTAATTTGTTAAGTTTTAAAGAGTACTTTGGCTTGCATATCCAACGTTCTTATTGAAAATGATATCATCAATGCCAAGATTGCAGACAACAGGGACATAGAGAGGAAAGGGATGAGCACAAGTATTGATGTGAGAATAAGCAATAGTAAAAATATCAAGGAAAACCATGGGAACACGGTGTAAATTTATGAGAAGATGTGGTAAAGTAAAGATGGAAAGAAAAAAAGAAGATAGAAAAGGGAGTAGGCTGAAATCCCTTCACAATATACAATACATATATTGTTTGTACTACCAGTAGACTATTCAAAGTATTCAAAATATTATTCATGATTAATCAATAGTCAAAAGAGAAATGTGCATTATGTCAAATATTGAATTAATATATTAATCCCAGTAACATATTTTTTAAATATCTATACATAATTCCCAATTTCATTTCCATCCTAGCCAGAATTTTCAGTTTGAATTAGAGAGTGAATTAAGATACATCTAGGATTCAATATTCTCATTGATCGATGTCAATATGATCTACTGTATGAGCCATTATTTTCATGATGGTTTTATTTTTGCGGAGCTTGCCGATTGTTGTAGGGCTGTAAAATGACAAGCAAACTTGAGCTGGAAATGTGTGTGAACTGTATTGTAAGTACCCTGTGTTTATTATGGCAAGAAACAACAACTTAAGAAAATGATGTCCTTGTCATCTGTGAAAATATCTGTAGGCCTTGCAAGATATCGGCTTATACAGTTTTCTGTATAAGCTCAACACAATCAATCCAGTCTTAATTCATTTATTGCCATTTGATCCAATGCCAATGCATGAAGCATCAAGCTTTTTTGAGACCACATTTTGTCTAAACCCAGTTTACCTACTATTTAACATGTCTAATATCAGTTTGGACCAAGCAGTAATTGGTCTAATAGTACTAGTTTGGACCAAACAGTAATTGACCACCTCACCATATTACAATACTATTCTCCGGCATGTAACCATCACTTAGGTAATCTTGTTTTGAGTACTTTCCTAGATACAAGCTAACTAATCTACGAAGTGTAGGCATGACACTTCGGTTTTTTTAAGGCCGGCAAATTACGAATACTCACGTTTTTGCGAGTACGGCAGTGCGCAACGTGACTCTTTTCGTAATTAATCCAAAACTTTGTAGATCAGATAGCTTGTTCTATGAAAACACTCCAAACTTGATTGTTACAAATACTATTCTCCTAAACTAGGATACACTACATGCATACTGTGAATATTATGTCATTCTACTTTAATAACACTCATAGAAATATGGAAACCACTTTGTGTCAATGTAGACATTTTAGAAGTACTGTACTCTTGCCAGGGGGAGAAAGGAAAATTGAATGAATTCATAACTTATCTTGTTCACAGATTCACCTATGATGAGTAGTGCTTATAATAAATTACATCAGACATATAAGAAAAGGGGATTTTCAAAACAACCTGATGCCTTGTCAAGAAACATCTTCAATTCCATTGAGTGTTTATTGGTTAAGATGACAATCTACTTGATCTCAAGACTGCATAACTAGCAATCTGATTCAATGTATTTAATTTATCTGTATCTTGATTTTTATTTGTGTCTTTCCAATGTATTTTCATCTCAAAATCTTAAGAGCACATATTAACCAGTTTTTAGCCCAGACAAACAAAACACTTTTATCATATAATGGCATTTCAAAGTGAATCTTAATGTAGATATAGTTTTGCTAAAACACTTCTAAGAGGGAAAGAGTATGGAATAATGGACATTTTTTTTGTCTGCATCTCACTGTACATGAAAGAAACAATATATATATATATATATATATATATATATATATATATATATATATATCACAACTAGTCATAAATATTAGATAATTAAATTGATTCTGGTGAAAAATGGAATTGGCATGAACAAACCCAGTAATCTATTATGCATTACATCAAGCATATTGATAGCATAACATCGTTTGTAATTTATCTAGAGGATTGATAATAAGATGATCTCAAAATTTAATTGCTTAATCATCATATGAAGGTTATAGGAAAGCTACTCCTATAATTGGAAATGGAATCATCAAATGTGGCTACAAAAAGAGAGAAAAGGGTAGAGTATACCAAATATTATGTCTAAATTTAGATCATAAAACAAAAACAATAATGAATATGATGACTGAGCTGATAAGATGGTGACACATAAAAATATTTATGTGTAATTGTTTTATTAAATTTTCATGTATTTCTACCTGAAACTGTGTTAATTTTCATCGATTTTGACTGGAGCAATCAAAAACAATGATAGTCAAATGCCTAAATGCAATATAATATCTTCTAACCAAATATTTTTTGACACCAACAACTATTAAGTTATAGCAAGTTAAATAAGGTAGGACACTCAATAAATAGATGTCAAATTATTAAAGAAATATTCGTTGAAAATTCCTGTTTTTATTTCACCTTCTTGTTTTTTTTTACTTTCTTTCTTTAAACATGCATTAAGCTTATTAGGTTCATTTTCAAATAAACATTTTCTTCACACTTGAAAAGTTGTTCCTCACCAAAACTGCAAATAATCTTTTAAAATGAATGGATGCATCATTTTGAAAACAATTATCATTAGATTAATTGCTTTGGTTGCAGGTTTTCTGTATTGAGACCCGACAAAGCCTCCATCCCCCACATTAATCATGATTACTTATTAAAAAATGGTGCAGCAAATTTTGATGCAATTTTTGTTAACATATTGCCCTTCTCATGAAATAATAATCACAAGGACACAGGCAGCAATAACAATCATATTCATTACTTGCGGACACTATCGTCACAAAAAATGACTAGCATGAACATGTCATCATAAAGCTGTTAGGCCTTCATGCTCATCCATTTGACTTTTGAAGCTCAACACACGCCACAGTAAACTGCGTACAAAAATGAAGATTCTTTTTGGGAGAAGGGTAAAAACATAGCTGTATGCACCAAAGGTTTAAAGGTAAAGACCAGTTTTGGAAACGCCCCTCTCTCAAAAAAATGAAATGGAAGCTTTCATTACCAATCATGTGAAAGAATATGTTTTGACTAATACGTGATGATACAAATTTTGCCCGGAAATTCGGGAAACCGTCTACTAATTGATATATTTGGTAAATTATTATATCTATTGGGACCAAATAGATATCGCGCATGTGGTCGCGTAGTCCCATATACATCTTTCTGTGTACAGTGCTTGCAACTTTACCATGACTGGGCCAAATTTCTTATCATTTTGATGATTCCAGAACCTTGCAGTACACACCAATACTTATATGCTAGATGATCAACCTTTTCTGATCGATTCCACAACGTTTCTTTCACAATGCAATCGCATGACCAGAACTGGTCTTCATCTTTAAAAAAAATAGCTCACAACCTAATGTCTGAATCCCACCCCCCATATTCTGTTCACTCTTGCGATCCTGGTAGCTTTATAGATGATCAGCTCATGTCACTAATCTGACTTCAAATAAGTTTGAAACATTGTATTCTGAAAGGTACACAAATATAATCTGAATAATATGATACCAAACCAACATTCAAATACACTCAACATGAATCATGTGTGAATGTGGTACATTTTTGAACCAGGACTTTGCTGACAAACAAAGGGCAATTTCAGGATACTGTATTTAAAAAAAGGTAGTGAGTCCTGTGTGAGGGCCAAAATCTAACCATTTATTCCCAATCCTGACAAATTGGATTCAATAAAGACAACTGTGTGAAATTCTAATTTCTATGTGACATAAAGAATTCATTGGTCCAGTAGACTGTCCAGTGGCATATCCAAAAATTTGAAAAAATGGGGGAGAGGGGGGTGACCCTCCAGAGGGTGAGGCAGAATGCACCTCACTTCATTCATTTACTGAAGATATACCATTGCCCTGTGAGCTATCACCCAGCATGACCATGGCGATCTGTCTTTTGGACCTTTTTGTTTCTGTCGATGAAAATAAGTCTATCCAAATCTGGGGTACATAGACTAGGACTCTTTTAATTTTCCTCTTAGTGAGGATATTCAGTCAACCTTTCCAAGAATAGACTCACTTCAATCATGTTTCACCAAGAAGGAACAATAAATCATTAAGCCTAGAACCAAGGTTATATGAGTCAAAATTGTATTCATGTTCTATTTCTGTTACACCAGGAAACCACTGTGCACTTTTCGGGCACAAATTTCTCATCAAAATAAAGTTAGCAAAAAATTTGCATTTTGTTTATCAATTCCCACGCAATATAATTAATATTCTGGGAGAAAAACAAACAAACGTGGTCATCATTATATTATTCTATTTGTGTATCTTACCTTGAATGAGGATATTATATTTCTATGTTGGCAGGAAAGCATGTGGTATTACCAAAACTAAATAAAAACCAATATGTTTCAGCATTCAACCTTTTTACTTTTAACCCATTGCCAGTAAGACTGATAGGTTACTGCATTAAGCCTATGGGAATGAGATCAATCAGGAGTCGATGGGTTAAATCCCTCTTTTCACAAACAAGCGTGATAGTTAATGTCATCAGCTCTCAGCTTAACAGTACAAAACAAAGTCAAAACAGTACAAGGTGTGCGTAAAAACCTGTTCCAATTTTCAAATCTACTTTTCTATTTTGTACATTGGATAGATTCAGAATAGTACTGTTTCACAACACCTTGTATTTGAAATAGAAGTGTAAAACAAGCCCAGTCTATAATCATAGGTAAAAGTTAATATTCTGAATTATGAGTTTCCCTTTTTACCCATCAGCACAAACAGGAAAAAAATTGTATTATAGGAACAACGTATTATTTCCTTTGATGAGAAAAAATGGTTCGCTATAAGCTATAATGGCAGGAAACTCCTGTTCCGTCAATATCAAAGCTGATACAAAGGTCAAATATGACTTGCGTTAAGTCCTGGTATATGGTCCGTAAATGGGATAAGGACATGGCTCTGCCCAGTACCATTTGAAAGTGTTTAATTGTTCCGCTGACCAAAATAGATGACAACAAATTATTGTTTACATGACTCAGAGGTATGACAAATACAAATGTGATTACAATGTCTGAACGGAGATGAGAGCCTTCCTGAATATACCGAAGTTGTAATGAAATTATCAAAATGATTTGCCTTTTAATTATATGGATATAAAATGTAATAATAAACTTGTATTCAATATCAAAATCTCAGCAAGTAACAGGCTTTTCACACCAGAGAAATTACAGTAACAACAACAACAACAACAATAACAACCACCTTTCATGGCAACTGATCGATTACCTCTAATACCTGTACTTGTATATTAAATCACTGTCAAGTAAGAATGAAGAAATACAGAGACGGGCTACTCGACTCATACTTACACAAGACAGGCTTCAAATTCTAAATTGGCAGTCTCTTAAGTCAAGGAGAACATTTTGTCTGATCGCGTATGTAAGCAAGGTTTTGTTTGGCATTATAAAATGTGACACTGAACCGTTTGATTTCTGTAAATGCTCGCCATGGCGATGCTGTAAGGTTCCTTTACCTCCGAGCATGGACTCAGCGGATGCATTGTTCTGCCATCGATGCTTTTCCCCATTACTGGGAAGAGCTACCGGAGTCCCTACCTCCTTGTCAACATAGCTTGCTCAACTAAGATGTCATTTTCATGAGTTGTGATTCTTTCATTTCAGAATTCCTTGAAAAAAAACGTTAATGGGTTGCAAAGGTTTAATAATGATCCTGTGTTTTCTTGATATACATTGGCCTATTTATACTCTTCTTCTGCCCATTTTTTTTTTGTCTCCCACTACACATAACACGTGAAATAGGAATTCGTTTCCCTTCTTTCCTTTTCCTCAGTTTTAAAACAAAAATGTGGCACTAAGTAAACATATTGTTCTTTTTTCTTTACCATGTTGTCTCTAGAAGAGCTTCGGTATGTTAATTTTGTGCATGGTATTGATAATGGTATTTATCCCCTATTTTTTCTTCAATGTATATTTCATCCCTTTCTTTCTCTCACTTTGTTTCACTTCATGTAACACTGTACGTGTACGACTCTGTATTTCTTTACCTCCTACTTGTCTCCTTGTTTCCCCTTACCAGTATTTATTTTTTCCCAAAGTAAAAGTGTTGTGTTGATGGGAGATTTATTTTTGTATCAATTTTAAGATAACATAAGGTTGTTATTTTTTCATTGAATATTGTTTGGTAAAAAGTACTTAGTGTTTACAACCACTGGGACTGAGAAAGAAACCTATTGCCAAACCTATTAGGTTACTTTTTCGGTCCCTGGCATTCCAGTGGTTCAGGTTGTAATATCTTTTATCTATACTTGCTCAATTGTCTGTGTTCTGATTTCTTATGTATTTTCTTTATTGCCAAAAAGAATAATGATAATGATAATAACAAAAGTCTTTTGAGGTCCTGGAGTTTGGCAAATACGAATTTACTCCATAAAATAACAAGCTGGTGGGAATTGATTGAGGGGCAGTTAGAATGTAATTTCCGCTTCCGAAGATATGACGTGTTTTGGAAAAAATTCAAACAGAGCCAGAAATGATATGAATCATTTGCAAGGGTTATGCTCTGTTTCCAAACAACATCAAAGGAGCTATTATACTCTTGTCTCTAACAAAATCAAAGAGTTTAAATTTCCGATGAAACTATCCGCCCTTGAACAGTGCTGATTTGGATCATGGGATGTGACGATGTACGGTGCTCTAGGGAGGAGGAAATCGGTCTGCCCACGGTTCTTATTGGAACTTTTCAAAGATTGTTACAAGTCGACAATACATCCCTCCCTTTCCCTTTGGTGCACATGGCAGAGAGTATTGGTGATTCTATGCAAAGTATTTGGTATTGGTATTGCTACTGGTGTTTTTCTTTGAATTATATTTATACCAGAATGAAAAATTATATAATGAAAGTAAATCACCGAGGGAAGATTTTGCCATCTTTTATCTCTGTGAAAAATATTTTAAGGGATACCTCACAAGAACTGAGATTGTAATACAAACTGAAACAATTCTATGCTGGAAATACAAAGCACTGCCCTTAAAGATTTGTCACTCAAAATAGAAAATGGATATATATATAGCCAAAATATTATGGTAGGTTTTGTTCATGAATAAAAGTAATAATAATGAAAGGCTTTTATTTTGTAAAGTACAAGAGTAAACCATGCTGCTTTGAAAATATTTCACTCCTTATTCTGACTTGTAAAATATGCTCTTCAGCTCATGTAACAAACAAACCTTTCTATCCCATTCAATATTATATAAAATATCTAATAATCGCATTTTTCCCCAAATGGTACGAATTAGTGAGAAAAACTGGTAGTAATTACCCCAGCTTTAATGCCACCGCATCAGCGGGGCATCTGTTGCTCAGACCAGACATGCGCATGCCCTACTTCAAACCTACATAAGCCCAGATGGGAAGGAGACATGGTGAGAAGAGTTTGGTTTGTTACCATGGCAACCATGGATCGTTGATATGAGTGGGTACATAAAGAACTCCAGGAGAACAATACAGTCACATACTGAGTATGTTGAAGCTGAACTTTGTACATTGACGTGTGAAGGTTGTGGCCTGATATATGCCATTTTGCAAAAAATGGACTTTGTTTAATATAACATAGCAACAAAAAAGAGGTGTTGATATGATGTGTATTGTTTTGTAGAGTAGCCTGCATGGATTAGCCTAACTTCCTGCCTGTCTCCAATACAACTATAGCAACGCACAGAAGGCAAAATGTACAGTTGTGTAAATCTGATTTGCTTACTCCTGGACATAACAGTAATGCAAAAGTTAAAGAGGTTTTATATAGGTCATGGAAAAGATTCTATTTATATTCTTGAATCTGAGATTTTCTATAGAAAACACTGTATTCTACTGAAAAATGTTTGGAGTAAAAATGCTACCAGTTATAAAAGCAAAGCTTGTCATCAGCTTGGCTTAGTGATTCCTATATTAGGATATGTGAATGAGAATTCAGTGGCCAACTGTTACTATTCCCTGCATAATACAACAGCTATTTTAAAATGGTAATGTATGCTATATAGACTAGAAGTCTGTCTTGCAGACATATGCTTGGCAGTTTCCATGTGCACACCAGACATGGTGGAATTAACTATCAATGTGTGTTAAAATTTCTCATGCAGCAAAACTATTATCCCACCTGGAATTTACTTCAAGACTAAAACCACTTAAAAAAATTACCTGTGCGGTTGTTATACTAATATACAACATTCTAAATAACTTCAAATACTACTTTTGTAAAGAGATCTTTTTTGAATAAATACTAATTATAACAAGTAGCAACTTTTGATTAGTCTGGTCAAGGCATGCACATTCGTGAGCAGAAGTTAAACACCAGTGTTAAATCCTAGGTAACTTCAGACAGGCCTCCCTATGAATAAGTTTTTCCCCCTTTTTTTTTGGGGGTGTTGAGGGGATGACTTTATATCTTGCAACCATATAGAAATAAATAGTTCTTTTGTGATAGGCCCCTTTCAGATTTATATGAAGGATTGGTCAAACAACGGTACTTGGGACACACCTTGATTACCTAAGGCTCCATTACAGGATTGAGTTCCCAGATTGAGAAATTTCTTTAAAATTAGAACTTCTAGTATAAAACCACCCAAAAAAGGCATTACACTTTTGGATTATTTCTTTGAAAACCTGTTTCTTTTAACATGAACGCAGCAATAAAAAAAATGACCTAGAAGGAGTGGTTTTAAGGAAGGATCTGAAGAAATATCTAAGAGACAATACCACATCAGCCAAAAATTCCCTTATACCAGGTCAACGTAACCTATACAGATACACCTACACAATATCACCATAGCAACAAGAGCCCTTTCATCATTTACTGTTTGCTTGTTGGTATTCTGTGGTCATGCTATACACTGGATGAATAAATATGACCGGGTCCATAAAACTGTATGTATGATTTTCAGGAAAAGATAAGAACAGGAACGGATGAGACAAATCGTTTTGTTGTGATTGTTTTTTATTTGATTGGTCAAGGTTAGAAAGTTTTGTGATGGTGGTATCCTGCAAATCACGCATTCGCTAGGTAGCTTACGGTTTCTCAGGAAGCAATACCAAACAGGAATGAGCTAGGTCAGGTGATACGTAGTTATTTCATCTAATACACATGGCAAAAGCTCATGATACAACCAATGACGAGTTCATAGATCTAAAATGTTAAGGTCCGTTACTGGTTCAACGTAGATAGTAGCGATTACTTCCTGGATTAGTGCATGTGGTGCGTAGTATATATCAAAGGAAATAACGCTGGACCCGAAACAAGGTCATTCTGCACATTAGTAACATGGTAACAGCACGTAATAACATGCAAAAATGTGATCTATTGATGATTATAATGTAGAAAGTTATGATGGTGTCATGTTTTAGTACTTCTATATATCATCCAAGGAAAATAATCCACAAAGAATCCATTAAATCTTGCATATAATACATAACAAAATGTTGAAAAATCAACCATGGAGGAATTTGAAAGTAAAACAATGAAGATAACTCCTCAAAAATAAAAATGTAATTAAAAATATCAGTTTCCTGGCTGAATGTACTCAACACTTCTCAAAATGAGAACAAGAAACCAAAATCTTCCTTTAGAAAGAGATAGAGAAACAGAAAGGGGGAGAGACAGAGAATTAACTGCAGAAAAGGTGAATGAGGCTTTTAATTGTTTATAAGATTAAGTTTAGAAATCTATATCATGTTCCTAACCATTTTCTGAAAAGTTCCTAACATACCAAAGCAGCTAAGAGACATGCTCTTAGCATGTTGCAAATTCAAAAGCATGTGTATGGCCAATTTGAACTTAAAGCCCCACTGCACTACTTGCAGCTACTTGCTCCCTCTATATAGAAAACAATGCCTAAGCGGTGCCTGTTGGTCCCCCATGATCCTCTTTTTTATGTTAATTGAGAGCTGAGTTGATGAGATAACCACCCGTCAGTGACCACGCTGGGAGGTCTAATCCCTCCTGGCCGAACTAGTGCAGACAGGCTTTAAAGGTTGTACATAGGAATCCCATTGATGAGAATCAATATTGTCATAGATCAAATATGCAAAATGGAAAAAAGGACCAGCTATATAGTCCCAGTTCTTAAAGAGTGTTTGATGATTTAAACACAAGTTTGTGATTTCTACAAATAAAAGGGGACATCTAAGAATCAGTACTTTATCAAAGATGTTTCACTTCTATTCCTCAAACATCAGTTTCCTACCTCTGAAAATAATTGAAATGAATTATTTCATGAAAATGCCAAGGAAAATATCTCGAGGATAAGATGAATAACCAAGCAAAATAACAATCAAACAATAAAAACACAAGAACAAATAAAAACACGAAACAAAAATACTGATTGTTGTTTATTGTTTCAAAACGAAAAATTTATTCTTTTCTATTTCTTTGTTTTATGAGTCCTCAGTGATTGACTTTTAGTGCTTCAAAAGATAGGTTTGCTCCTTTTGTCTTTCTCTTTTTTCTGAGTGTACTTCATAAATAATGACAAAAATTTCAACCAATTCAATTTAAGTCCTTAAAGGCAAATAGGTCTCTTAAAGTCCAATCTGATATCAAGTTGGTTTTTAAAAAAGCAGAAAAATGTGAAGTATCGGTACATGTCAGTGAAAGTTTGAGAAAATTCTGATTAAAAATATTTTTAAAAATTATAAATTTTTAAAGTTGCGATCAATCAAACATAAATTGGCGACACTGTGACATATCTTGCGAGCTCCTCTCCAATATGCTCTGTGCAGAAAATTTCATTCACTTTCATTTTCTTTGTTATTGATGATGGAACAGATTTTTTTTCCATACAGGGGATTTATAGAAACATATCTGCAATAATTATATTTAGGATGAATGTATGATTGAAAAATTTTCTTGAGGAAAAATAAAAATTTCTGATTTTGTTTATAGTACAGAGCAAATGGGAAGGGAGCTCGCAAGATACGTCACAGAGTTGTCAATTTGTGTCTAATTGATCGCACCTTCAAAAATTAAT